>PVJS01022467.1:0-30491 GCA_004027185.1 Glis glis
TCCTCCTCCTGCCCTCCTCCTCCTCCTCCTCCTTATCTCTCTCTCTCTCACGCACACACACACACACACACACACACACACACGCACACACACACACACACACACACACATACGCACACACACAATCACAATGGCAGGCCCATTATGGGGGGAAAAGAAACCAGAATCTCATAATCTCTGAAGCTGTTGGTGGAAACTAAGTGATCTACTGAAACTGAAAATAGAATAGTAACTTTGGGGCTGAGTGATCCCAGCTCCCAGCCCCTGCTCCTTATGCCTGGTGATTGTAGGAGATGGTAAGGCACTCACCGTGGCCACAGGACTGACACCAATATGGTCAACAGCAGGAGGAGCAGCCCTGTTAGAAGATGCATCACTAGTCGAAGTAGAGACAAAAGTAGAATTACTGAGTACTAGAAATAACAGAAGCAAAAATAAGAAACGATAATCGCTTAAGAGCTTGCAGCAGTTAAAATGGGGCAGCTTGAGGGGCAGCAGCAGTTAAAATGCTGAGTAACATCAATAGTAGAAGTGTTCACATGCACAACATCCAAAGAAATAGAGAAACCATCAGACAAGTGTGCGTCACGTCACACCCTCATTAGTAGAGCCAACCAAGGGACTTGTGAGCAGTATAATTATAAGAATAATAGCATCAGCCACTAAAGGCATTGCTATTCATCAGCATCTTGTGTGCACTGTGTATTTTGCAAGCATCATTCCTGAAGTTCATCATTATTCTACAACATAAGAATCACTACCCCATTTTCAAGATCAGGACATGGGAGCTCGGCTACATAAAGTCACTCAACAGAGACTAAGCTCTTCATAGGTGGCAGAGACAGGGGTTCAGTGTAAGCCACACTCTACCTAAACTATTCTCCAGATAGCTTGGAATCAATGTCTATAAGCAAAAACCAAAGAAACGCTCCAGATAGCTTGGAATCAGTCTATAAGCAAAAACCAAAGATGGTGCATGGATGAATAGAAATGAGCCAATGGTAGAATATAAATTCATCTCTCTTGATTCACAAGGGATAAAATTAGATAAAATAAGCCGGGCATGGTGGCGCACGCTTGTAATCCCAGTACTTTGGGAGGCGGAGACCGGAGGATCCGGGTTCGCGGCCAGCCTCAGCTTTCTCTCTCTGTCTCTCTCTCTGTCTCTCTCTCTGTCTCTCTCTCTGTCTCTCTCTCTGTCTCTCTCTCTCTCTACTTAGTGAGGCCCTCCGCAACTTCGTGAGACCCGGTTTCAAAATAAAGAATAAAAAATAGGGCCGGGGGCGTAGCACGGAGGTAGAATGCCCCTGTGTTCAATCCCCGTTACTGCAAAAAAAAAAAGATTAGATAAAATACATCGGAATATAAAAGACCTAGAAAACAATTAATAAGGGGAATATAACTAATATATGTCTATGTCATGGAAACAAAAACTATATGCAAGCACTTTCAAGTTTCCATGTAACAGTCCATAAAAACTGACCTTTTTACTAGGCCACAGAAAAACCTCACTAAATACTCAAAGAGTAGAATTGGTATACACAGTCCTATGAAATAAAACCAATTTTAAAAGCCTTCCGTGAGGAAATGCAAGAATTTTCCATTTAACAACATTTTGGTCAAAGAGTAAACCAAAATCTTAATGCTGAAATTGCAAAAGATTCAAACATATTAACAATGCAAATGTAAAATACCAGAACCTATGCAATATGACTACAAAAAGATTCAGAGGAAATTTCTGCAATGTGTTCTATTAATTAGCAAGTATAAGTGGAAACACATTGTTTAATTATACAACTCAAGAAATTAGAAAAAATGAAATTAAAGAAAACAGAAAAATAATTAATAAGGGAAGAAATAATTTACTTAAACCGAAAGTAGTAGAACTAATTAATTAATCCAAGAGTTCATTCCTGAACATTATATAACAATAATGACAATAAAAAGTATGAACCAGTCTAATAATGAAGTGGCTGCAGACTTAAGAGAAAAATAAAAGAAAAATAAGGGTATGCTTTGCTTGCTTCGCTTCATGTAAATGGGTTTAAAGATCTAGAAGACTAGGCCGGGCGTGATGGCGCACGCTTGTAATCCCAGTACTTTGGGAGGCGGAGACCGGAGGATCCGGGTTCGAGGCCAGCCTCAGCTCTCTCGCTCTCTCTCTCCCTGTCTCTCTCTCTCTCTCTACTTAGTGAGGCCCTCCGCAACTTCGTGAGACCCGGTTTCAAAATAAAGTATAAAAAATAGGGCCAGGGGTGTAGTGCGGAGGTAGAACGCCCCTGGGTTCAATCCCCGGTACCACACACACACACACAAAAAAAAAGATCTAGAAGAGAAGAGATTAAACATTATCAAAAACTGACCCCAGTAAAATGAAAATATTCTAAATAGGCCAAGTTATATAGAACAAATGAAGTCCTCAGAGAACTAACCCATCCTCGACAAAAGAGCACCAAACCCAGCAATCTTAACACAAGATTCCTAACAAATCTTTGAGAAGCAGATTACAGATAAGTTAAATGATATGAAATGTTTCTTAACAAAATAAGAAATAGAGGGAGGAAGAGAAGGGGGGGGTAATCTCCAAATTTGTAAATCTAGCAAAATGTGAAACCCAAACTCAAGAAGGAAACAAAATAATTAAATTTATTAATGTATATTAGCAAACATTACCTGGAAGATCAAACACTACCACCACAGTTGGTGGAGTTTATTCTAGAAATGAAAGAGTAATCCAATTACAGAAAACCTACCAATGAAATTCACCCTTTGAATGAAGAGAAAGGGAAAAATTATACCATCTACCAGGTTTCCAGCTTTTAGAGGTGAAAGATAGAATATTAAAAATCCCTTCTTGTCTTAAAATCCTTAATAAAACAGGGATGAGCGAGAGTCTAATTTTTTTTTTACTTACAAGCTTTTAATTCTAGACCTTTCTTAGACTAGACCAAATTTGTCTTCACAGCAAATCCTGTCCACTTTGCTGACCATGCAGGTGACACTGGTCAACCATTGTGTGGGACTGGGCCGGCTGGATGCTCCTTGGCTGAGTTTTGTATGTGGCATTGTGCTTATATTTTAAGCACTTTACAAATATATAAGCCTCCTTGTGTCTCATAGGTGCATGAGGAGTGAAAGTTTCAAGCATGGTTATAAGAAAGTGATTATGATTAAGACAGGGATGAAAGAAAAGGTCACTTGAAATTATGAGAAAGTTAAAAATGTTTGCATGCCGATAGCATAAAACTTAAAATTAGGAATGCTCCTAAAAGACAACAAATGGATAATCCATACGTGAAAAAATGCTGAGGCAACAGATAATCATCAAGAATAACTAAGAAAATGCTAATAGTGCCAATGTGGTATAAAGTGGGGAGAGAAGTTTCCCACTTTGGTGGCTAGTAAGGTGTTCACAGCCTTTCCTCATGGAGAAAATAGATTCTCAAGATAAGCAAAACTGTCCTATTTAGAAAATGAAATCTAGTTGGATGCATTCCACTAATACATTCTTTTTTTGTGGTAATACATTCTTTTTAAGACTTTATCGTGAAATTCTTGTCTTGTGGAAATACAACCTCCATGAATGGGCTTTGATGGAAATCTGTCCATCGGAGGGGGCTCTAAATAAGCGCTATGAGGCTAGAAAACACACCTTGCTCATCTCCAGTCCAGTCTCCTGCCCAGTGTCTCACATGCTACCAGGACAGAGAAGGTTTCTGCAAACTGTTAGGAGAATTAAGTGACTCCTTTTAACAGCTGGATCTATGGAGATCTCTGCAGTTCCACAGCAATGCTCACATCCCCAGTCTCTGTTAGCCAGCTTTTCATCACTCTGACCAAAATACATGGCAAGAACAAGTTAAAGGGCGAAAGATTTATTTTAGTTCATGGTTTCAGAGGTTCAGTCCATGGCGTGCAGGCTTCAAGGCAGAAACATCATGGAAGGAGGGTGTGGCAGAGTGAAACTGCTCACCTTATAACAGCTAGGAAGCAGAGAGAGAGAGAGAAGAGAGAGGGTAGGGAAAAAGATAAACCTTTCCAGGACACACCTCCAGTGATCTACTTCCTCTAACTAGATCCCACCCCCCCAGTAGTCCATTCAGCTATCAAGTTGATCTGCTGGTGGATTAATCCACTAATGAGGTTGCAGTCCTCATGATTCAATCATTGCCTAAAAGCCCCTCCTCTGGACCTCGACACACTGGGGACCTTGTTTTCAACACTTGAGGTTTGGGGGACACTTCAGATCCAAACCATAGCACTAGATGAGCCTCACAACAGCCTCCATGAGATTGCTTACAGGGGAGAACACCCTGCTTTAAAGATAGGAAACTTGGCCCGAGGCTGCAGAGAACTGTCCAAGACTACCTACTGGCTAATGGGATGGAACCAGAGTACAACCTGGTGTCTTCTGACTCTTTCCTCCCATTACTAGTTGGTGACAAGCCAATAAATTACCCTTGGATCCCACTCCAAGTGTGTTAGGATGAGCCACTCAGTGTGTGTAAGAACAGTCTGAAACCACTCTTCATCCTGCACGGAGAAGTATTTTTACTTACAGTAAGAGTTTGCTTTGTAGCTCAAACATCCCACCCTTAAGACTAATGAGCCAACATTTCTGATGCCTTATACCGAACAGAATCTGGCAACTGGTACCCACAAAATCTGGAGTTCCTTCTCTGAAGTTTAAAATAGGTCTCCTTGTTATCCACACATGGGTTAATAATCAGGTCGGATCCTGAAACATTACACCAATCACAACAGCTACTAAGTCCAATTTTATACACATTTTTTTTTTTCAGTTGATAAGAAGCCTTACTGGATTGGTATTCTCATCTATAGCTTAGAGATGTAGAGCCGCTCAGGAACCTGCAGCCCTGTGAGGCAGAGGCATTGAGTGGTAGAAACAAACAGGAACTGGAGCCCCAGTTCCAAGTCCTCCAAAGGCTACAGTGGAGTGTTACTGGAAACACCTGTGGAGGCCAGCTGGCCCTACTTGCTTTTTCTCTCTCATTTGTACCACCTGGAGGATAGGACCCAGCCCTATCCTCCAGCAAGCCATTTTCCAGGGAGACCCTGAGGATGCCCATGGTCAAGTGACCGGCTGAGGCTGTATGTGGGGTGACTGGCAGAACAGGGGCCGGAGCCCCCAGTAGGGTATGTGCCTCTAGGGCCTCCTTCTCTTTCTACTATGAAGAAAGGGGTCCATGCGGAGAATCCATGTTTGGAGTAAAAGCACATCTCATGTCCTTAAGAACACAGAATATCACTGAAGGACTTCTAGGGGGAAGGCTGATGGATCTGACATTCGAAAGGGGCTTCTGGGAATAGGCAGGTGCACCAGATGCAGGAAGCGATGGCCAACCGCAGGGTGAATGGTGTCTCTCTGTCACTTCCTCGTCCTGACTGCTGGCCCAGGGTGCAGGGAGCTCTGTTAGAAGACAAGGGTGCAAAGAGCACTCACTTCCTTGGCTGCCCCCAAACCACAGCGTTCTTTCTGAAAGAGCGCCTGCTTTCTCTTTCTTTGCTACCCTTTCATATTATAGTTAAAGACAAGGAAAAGAAAATATTCTGAAATATGTTTGAAGGTCGCAGGTGGGTATAGAGTGGAAAGGCCCAGGGCAGACACAAAATTTAACACACACACACACACACACACACGCACACGCGCACACACACGCATGCACACACATGCACACCAGTAACAAAGACCTCAAAGCACGTGCACCCAGACACTGGGTGAACGCAGTGCTCGAGTGCCACCTGCTGGCCGTCTTCGGGAACCGCATGCGTCTGGCCGCCCCCTTCTGGTTCCAGGTCTCCTAAACACAGCCAACCAGCTAAGGTCAGCAGCCTCTGAAAACCCTCAGATTTCAGGCTCCTGCAAACCCAGACCGGTTGCCTGACAGACTATTTAAAGCAAGGAGACATTTTAAACTTTAGTGAGAGCTCTTAATATTTTGCACTAACCAATTGTCAGTCACCTCCCAATTTGAAACCCTCCCACTGGTCTCCATTTTATAGAGGATCAAGTACCTTGGCATGTATGCTAAGGAATTCCCTTCCAGGCCTCCGGGGGTCAGGGCACAGACATAAAAACTGACCCTAACCTGTTCTTCAGCATGGCTTCCCCAGGCTCCTTTGGTTAAGACACCATGCATCTTTCTAGGACTTTAAGGCCACCTCTCTCCTCTTGGGAGAAAGCTCATCCTTCTCTGCCTCTCCTGGTACTGTGTGCCCTTTCTTGGGTTCATGCCTGGTACCCAGCCTGTATAACCCATGAGATCCTAAAATATCTGATTTATCCCGTAGAACAAGAAGGACAGTATCCAAAACCGCAGAGACTTCAAATCAGTAGTTATTGAATTAATATCTCTGCACTCCATACTTGCAAAGAAAATGCTGGTCCTTTCGCTACAGTCCAGTGATGCTCGTCTTGAGCTAAATATTCAGAGATTTCTAGGCCTTAGTTCCCAGTGAGAAGTGTTGGAGCATCTGGGAATCTGCCCCTCTCTTAAGATGCAGTCCTGGGGCCTTAGAGACACTGTTGACTTCTGTCCCTGGTGCCCAGTAGCCCCCAGGGAATCACTGGTGGATCTACTGATTGACACAGAAGGACCCCAGAAGGATGCAGCAGTACATGTGACTGTCCGACAGGGTCTCTGGGTTCTCGCTTGCCTCTCACACTCCCTTTCCCTGGAGCACAGCCCTACCCTCCCTGTACTAGGATTTGTTTGGCTAATGGTCTCTTCTCCTCTTTGTCCCACCTAATATACTCATCTTTAGCCTTGAAACTAAATGCTTTTACATGGAAAAAAATGCAGGCAGGTCTCAAAGTATAAACCCATATTACCAAGTCTGTGGCCAGCCCAAGTGTCTGTCCTGAAGTCTGGGCTTCACGGGGTCACCTTTCCACTTGGACGCTCCGCAGCACCTCGCACTCTGTGTGTTACACTGAATTCTGCATCTTCCTACACCCTTCAAACATGCCCTGTCTCCATAGCAGCCTGTGCCATGTAGAGGCACCACCGTGAACCAGGTGCCCAGGACAGAAACCTGGGACTCATCATCAATTATTTGCTATGTTTTACTGATTCAGCCTTCCAGCTGTGTCTTTAAGAAGCACAGTTCTCCCTGCATCCCCTCCCCTATTTAGGCCATTGGTATCTGCCCAGGATTTTAACTCTGGCACCCTACATTGGGACAGAGACACAGTGACCAGAAACCAGTTCAACCACTACATGCAGCCTTTCAGACCTTGGTTCCAGGAACTGGGGCAACCCCCAAATCTCCCTAAGTTTCCTTTCGCAAACTCCTCTCAATCTCATGTATCCATCCTCTTCAGATTAACCTTGAGTTCCCCTCCAAGCCAAACCTGACCCTTCACCTGACCACATGTGTGTATGTTTGCGTGTGCATACACACACACACACACACACACACACACACACACACGCACGCATGCATACTTCATCCACCTCAAGAACTCTGTGCAGTAAATTAGTGGCCAAGTAATGGGCACATGACCTCAGAAGAATGGGAATAAACCTACCATACGACCCAGCTATGCCACTCCTGCACATCCACTAGACTACCACAGTAACACGTGCGTATCTATGTTTACAGCGGCACAATTCGTAATTGCCAAACTATGGAGCCAGCCCAGGTGTCCATCAATAGATGAATGGATTACAAAATTATGGAATTCTACTCAGCCTTAAAGAAGAACAAAATTATGCCATTTTCAGGGAAATGGATGGGACTGGAGAATATTATCCTAAGTGAGATGAGCCAGTCACAAAAAATGAAAGGTCAGATGTTTTCCCTCATAGGTGGAAGCTAGGGAGAAATTGGGACACTGGAGGGACATCAGACAAAGGAAGAGAAATCTTAGTGGAGTGAGGGAGGGGGCCTGACTGAGGGAGACAGGATGGGGGGGAGGGAGACTTGAAGAGGGAAACGCCTCAATGGACATGATGCACAGACACAGATTTATCAGTGCCAACCACAGTGTCATGCATGGGAAAGTGGTGAGGGGGAGGGAGTGGGGTGGGCACTGGGGGAGGCTCGCCGAGTGCTGTGTGCACGCACGCCTCTATCACTCTGAACTTCAACATGATGTATGATTACAATGCACCCATAAAAAAAATGGGCACATCAAGAAATACATCCTTCTCCCATCTCCTCTTTCCATCTCCTCTTGCTCCCTGCTTCTGTACTTTGGACATAAACCAGCAATTTCTCTCCAGGCCTCTACGTAGGCCTCATTTTCTACTTTAACCCATTTTGTCCCATTATCCCAGATGTGGAACATCTATAAAAATATAGTATATAACATAATGACATTATAATAAGAATATATTCATATTATAATATAATAATACCCCAGCTTTTTTCTTCTCTTTAGGCCTTCTTCTGAGGAGGGCAGGCCCACCCAGAATATTGAGAATGATCTCTTTTATCTAAAGCCCATTAATGATCGATGTTAATCACATCTAACATAATGCCTTCACAGCAACATCTGGACTGCTGTGTTGGGGAAGGACTGAGTGCTCTAGTGAACTTCGTTGACATGCAACACTCGTCATCACCAGCAGGACATCCATCCAGCAATCCAGACTTCAAGGACTGCAATGTGGGGAGGGCTTTATCTAGGATGTAGTAGATGCCAAGCCTTATTCTTGCATTTTGTCCCCAATGGCATTTACCTGTGCTCATCACAGCAACATCATCACATGGGTGTTGGGAGGAAACTGGAATTGAGAAAGGTAGGCAAGTGTAAATACCTTGCGTGAAGTCCCACAGCTGGGAGGTAGTGAGGCTATGAACCGAGACTGTCTGACTCTATAGTAAATGCCTTCACCCCATGACCTTGTCCAAAGAAGGGAGGTGCTGTTGGGGCTCGCTCCATCTCTGATTATCAGGCATTCAGGAGCTCTTGGTGTCTCTCATGTTAGGGAAATCCCAGACAGGACATCCCATTTCTGCCTAAGAACACATCTGCTGTTGATTCTACATCTATTTCCTAGACTACCATAAAAAAAATCACAGCAAAGGGGCAGCTTAAAATTTACTTTTATTGGCTCACAGTTTGTGGGGTGAAAATTCCAAGATTAAAGTGTTTAACAGGGTCACATAACTTCCCAGAGTAATAGAGTCTTTCTACTTAGCTGCTGGTGGGTGTCAGCCATCCTTGGTGACTGTCACAGCTTAACTCTAATTGGCATCTCTACCATCATATGGCAAGCTCTCTGTGTGTCTCATCTTCACGTGGCATTCTCCTCTGTGCCTGTGTGTCCAAATTCCCCTCATTTTATAAAGACACGAATCATCCGATTAGCTCTTTCTAATCCAGAACAACCTCATCTTAACTTGACCACATCTACAAAGCTCCTATTCCCAAATAAGTTCACATATGCAGGTACTGAAGTATAAAACTCCAAAATGTCTTTGTTAGGGACACAGTTCAATCCACAACAGGCTCCTACCAGTAGCAGGAAGCTAACTCCTGCAAAGCTATTCACTATTTTTCCCCCTGGACTTCTTATTGTCCTTCCTACAAACAACCCCATTTCACTATTTCTGCTGAATGTGGCCTTTAGAGCTCCATTTCTCTACAAGTGTCTCAGAATCCCCAGATCCAGTCTGATTAACAGTGGGGCAGCCCTGATGCTTGGAAAGTGTTGTGCATCTTCGCTTCCATCTGCCACATTTTGATTGGAACACAATTGTGTCATTATTTTAGCACTTCCATGCACAGAAAAAAAGACAACTCAAAACCTTGAAAAGTTCAAGCAAGAGAACTGTTGACAACATATTGAAAGCTAAGCTGTTTCTCATCATTAAAAGAAAATGTTTAAACTATTTCAGGGAGTTAATCTCCAGGATCTCAAGGAACTTCCAGTAGACAAGTTAGGACTTGCATCTTCACCGTCTTTTTACACATGCTTCCCGAATGAAGTTAGGCCAACTTCTCATCTGCCTGAACTCAAGTACCTGTGCTCACCCCTCCAAAATATTCTTGAGGAAGGAATTAAAAGTAAATGGTAGAGTATATTTTTATACAAATGGTTAGAGATTCCTATAGCAACGTTCAATTTTAAACTACCAGAATATGAACAATAGAGTCAGAAATAGAATGAAAGAAGAAGAGAGACAGGTTCACAGAGTGAGAGACAGGTAAGAATCGATACAGAAAGAAAAAATGAGAAACAGAAACGATAAGAAAAATATAGAGGGGAGGGAAGAGAAAGAATACGAAAGAAATGAAGGTAATGACATACTGAGGGCGGATAAATAGACATCGGTGGAATCATGTTATGAAAAAACAAAGCCTAGTAGAGGGACTTCCTATGAAATAGCCCTCTGGTGTCCAAGCTTGTTCTCATTATAGGGTTAGTTTATGGCTAAGAGTATGGTAGGAACCTGTAATCCTCACAGGTGCACAGCCCATCCTAGCCATGTCCTCCTGGGGTGTGCAGAAACAACTCTGGCAACCAGGATGGTGGCCCTGGGTTTCTTCATATCCAGATGTGCTGATTGGGCATCCACTGCAGCTCCCAGAGCACAGCACCCACCAGATCCATCTGCACAGGCCCCAGGGGCAGCCATGGGCCTTGAAGGCTAGCTAAGCTGATTGGCTTCCTTGCTGTGCTACTATTGACCTGGGGGAAATTACTCAACCTCTCAATCTACAGGTTCCTGACCTCTGAAATGGAGGCAACAGCTACCATATCTGGTGTCTGCGAGATTAACCAGTATAATAACATATGGAGAAGCACCAGCTTCGTGGCCACACCCGGGAGGAGCCAGCTAGACTCCACTGTGACATCGGTGGTGATGTCAGCATCCGTGCCAATGCTACTCGGGACTCTACAAGCCCCTGGGATCCCGAACTCTCCATGACCCTCTCCATATTATCAGATCCTGCTCTGATAGCATCACTCTAAGATGGTCCTCTCCAGGAACTCAAAGGCTAAACCCCTCCTCACCACCTCTCATTGTTCCCTCTTTTCCAGTTCCTCACACCCAAATACTGCTATGCTTAGAATTAGCTTGTGGGCCTTAGTTTGGTTTCTCTTATCTGACTTGGCTCCTCCAGCCCCATCCCCCATTGCAGAATTCTCTTCCTCTCCTCTTTTTTTTTTTTTTTTTCAGAAAAAGGCAAAGGTTTAATACTTTAAGAAAGGTGGGAATACAGGTTGCGGGTCATCTCAAAAAGGGGAGAGCGAGTCTCCCTGCACGCGTCCATCCATCCAGGCAAGCAAGAGAGAGTCCGTGTGCTTTAACAGTTCTTTTATAGGAGGGGGTAGGTAGGGTCGCACAGTAGAGGACAGGACTTCCTCTTAGTCCTCAGTTTCCCTGGCAACAGATAGGCAGTGGGGTCTGACCTTTGTCCTCCTCACCCACTCTATTTACATTAAGCATCTCAGGTGTGGAGAGGAGCCATTGTAATTAAGGGTGTGGACTCATTAAGGCTTCTGCCTGACTGAACACACCCTATAGGGTGGAGTTAGATTATGAACTTGCAAAATTTTAAATCTCTATTTTCCCAATGTCTCCTTTCTGCCTAATATTTCTATCATTTCTATTCTACCTCATCATTTCCCCCCCCCCCAGACTTTGGTCCCTTAATCTTAAGGGGTTGCCGAAGGGTGAAGGTCCAACTTCTGTAATTTCTTCTCAGTTGACAAGGGACTGTAGACTCTACCTATCCAGGGACCGAAAGTCTCATCCTAACTGATCTTCCTCTCCTCTTGATGGCCTCCTCCTAGCCCAACATATCAACATTCAAAATTTCTGTGATCTCCCTTTCTTTCTGATTCTTCTGTTTACAGTTTCACTTAGTAATCCCATCCTGCAGGACTGAGGGAGCCCCATGCTCAACTCACCCTTGATCCTCCTTTCTTCCATAAGGTCTGAATATTAATAATCAGACCCTATCATTTTTTACTATAAAGTTCCTCTGTGCTGCTGCCCAAATTACTTACCTTCTTTATTTTAATTTTCTCATCTTTGAAATGTGGAATGAACTACCTACCTCTTAGGAACAGCACACAGATTTGATATTATGCAGAAGGTACATCTAATATTTTATTGTTAATATTTCCCCTTTCTTGGTTAAAGAAAAGTTTATCCAATAATATTTGTTGAAGCACAATAAAGAAGACATCATTCAAGACCATCCCCAAATGAGGAACATTGCAATAGGATTTTGCAGTCAATGAGAGAGATTGGGCTCAACTCTGAATACCGAATGGGCAGGTGGAGGTTTATAGCCAAGAAGCATAGTGAGGGGGCAATAGATAAAAAAAACTACTAAGAGGAAACTGCACAGGTAAGATCGCTCCTGGTCAAATCAACCTAATGGGATTATTGCCAAAGGCAGACTATGGTAATCAGATATCACATGGGGAATGGTGGAGGATGAGAAACCTGATCAGATATTAAAGGTAATCAGATATTGAGAGCAGGGGTGGGAAGGTATTTTTAAATTGACTTAGCAAGATTCCATGATATAATTGGATTTTACTAGAAAGTACACAGGTAGCCTAAGGGGAAATTTCAGGAGCCTGAGGAGAATATTTTAAAGGTAAGAAGCGACATTCTTCTTTCCTTTGAACAATATAAGTTCATTTTTTCACCTGGTTACATTTTTCACTATGTATCAGCTGAATCTTCTGTTGGGACTTGGAAATAGAGGACATTTGCTGGACCATGCTATCAGTCAGCAACCAATTGGGGGGGGGATAAAAAAGGATTAATAGTTAGAAATCCAGTTTCATAGTCCACAGGGTAGCCAGTCAAGAATATTTCTAAATGCTGGGCTTAAAGCTCCTTCCTTAAATACGGAAAACAAAACATTCATAGAAAAGCAGTGTTCGAAATGTAAAAGTCACAAAAATTATCCTCATCGGTTCCATCCATTCCATGGCATGAATTCTTATTCTTGATCTTGAGATAGCAACTTCGCAACCCATCTGTTCCTTCATTAAGGGTTTTAGCCAGCTTTTTAATTCATGTGACCAAAATACCCAAGAAAAACAACTTAGAGGAGGAAAGGTTTATCTAAATCGTGGTTTTAGAGGTTCAATCCATGGTGGGCTAGTTCCAAGGTAGAAATATCATGGCTCAGCAGAATGTGGCAGAATAAAGCTGGTCCTGGCAGCATGGAAGAAGAGAGAAAGAGAAAGGGACCAGGAGCAGATACAGTCCCCAAGACCATACCCCCAGTGACCTACCTCCTTCAGCCACACCCTACCTAAATTAACACCCAGAAAACCCATTCAAATAATTAATTCATCAATGGGTGAGAGCCCAGATTTAATTATTTCACCTCTGAACATCTCTGCATTGCCAACACGAGCTTTTCTAGGGCACATGCCACATCCAAACTGTGACATCAGGGTTCTATAAATTCTTACCTAGTCCATTCGTATGATATTAAAGCCTTTGGCAGAGTTCTATATTTCAGAGTACCTTTCAGAGTCTTTTCCATGAATCATTTTGAAGAGTAAGCAATTTTGTACCATAGCTGATTGCAAATGCTTTCAGAAAAGAATCAAAGTAAAACAATAACTGTCCATGAATGACAAAAAAACTTACAATAGCCATGGTTAAAGATCTGATGAGAGACTCATTATAATGATGCGATTGACAAGAACATTTGGCTATTTCTGTGGCATACAACATTTTCACATGATTTTGACAAAGACCAAATTCTAGCACCAGGGTGCTATTAATACAGAGGCTAATTTTAATAAAAACTTATTCAATCTCCGCTAGCTTTGACCACACAAGATAAGATTTCTTTTCCAACGTTCCCTTTTCCACCAAAGTTGAGTCTAGCAAAGAATCTTTGCCCAGTCTCCCACTTTTCAGGACCTGCCCCTCTAGCTCTCCCAACTCTACCTGGTCAAAATAAGAGTAGTCACTTTTGCAATAGGTCCAGGTCTCCTGGCTCCAGTTGATCATTCCAGAAATCAGAGGTCTATCTACAGGGGTATAGATTTGGAACCAAGAGATTCTAGCATTAACCTAAATCCTCTTTGTACAAAAGAGATATAAAATTAAGAACAGCCATCAGCAGGAAGCTGATGTGGGGGAAACCTACAGAGTCACTCTGCAGCGGATGAACAAGAACTGGGGAAAAGATCTGGATTCACTAGAAAGCCCACAAACTTTTCCATTCAATACAAGAGTAAGCAGCCCACCTAGATCATGCCATGAATCCTTCTCTCCTTTTATTGTGTGTTTATAAGAGCTTCCTTTGAAACTTGCTGCCCAAAGTATCTGAGCTAATATGCCAGGATAAGGGGTCTTCATGAGCTGGTAAGAGGGCTGCCTCTGGGTTACAGCACCTGGAAGCTCATTCTACTCTGCTGCCTATTCATTATGTGACTTCAGGACAATTGTCTCATGTTTCTAAGTTCCCTGTGCTCAGTGGAATTGAAAATATCAAACTCATACTGTCATCGGTGGGAGGGGGCATGAGAAAATATGTCTGAGATGCTAAGTAACTCACTGGGAACTTATTAAACATTCAGGAAGTGCCAGATTTGCCATTACTAGTATAAGCTGCCAAGCAAATTCGGGACTCATAAACCTTTAAAACACAATAGCCACACCCACAGTGCAAACTGGTATCCCAGCTCCCTTCTCTCTCATAAACCCTTCTTTGCATCATGGTGGATTATACTCACTAAAACAGCACTGATAGGTCACCCAACTGCCTAGAAAACAAAGCAGAGACTCAGCTCAAATGTCCCCTCCCCCATGGGGCTCTTCCTGATTCTGCATGCACAACAGCTCTCCCAGTCTCTGGAGCATCTATTCCATGAGGTAGCCAGGTGTGGAGTGGAGGCTGGGAACACTGAGTGGCCAGACGACCCACTGAGTGGCTGTGTGATGTGAGATGAGCTCATTAACCTCTCCATGCGTCCATTCCTCATATGAAAGCTGGGGAGGATGATGACACTTACCTTGTGAGATGGTTATAAGGATTGCATAAGTCAATACCCAGAAACTGGTCAAAGCGGTGCCTGGCACGCAGCAGACACTCCGTGTACATTAGCCAACATGGACCCTGCTCTGTTATGGGAGCTCACTCCAGAGCTGTCATGAGCTGGGCCTCTTGAAGGTGGAAACCATATTTCATTCATCTCTGTTGTCCAGAAAAGACTTCGCAGTGGACTGAGTCCTTGGCACTTGTTGATTTAACCTGATGCAAACTGGCTTGAAGCAGCTCTGCCGCCCATGAGAACACCTCTCCAACCTCAACTGCTGTTTCTAGAAAGGGAAGGTCATCTGTCAAGATCAAGCTCAAATGCCACCTGTATCCTTCCCCCTTGCTGAGGCAATTCTGTCTCCCCTTCCCCACCTTCCTGGGCTTCTATCAAAGGAGTTTCCAGAACTTTCCTTGATCTGCAGCCTGTGCTGGCATGTGCTCACTGTCCCACTTTGCTCCACGACTGACACCACAGAGCTTCCTCTCCTCTGCTTCCACGAGGTACCTGATGGCATGGGATAGCTCCTTAGTTTTCCTTCAGCACCGCCTACTGGCTCACCTGCCCAAGTGCTCAGGCAACCTGCCCCTCAGTCACAGTAGAAGAGTCCCCTCTTCTAAGGCCCCCTCAGGCCAGGATGTGCTCCTAGCCCTTGACCCTGGTCACTTAGAATCCACATTTAAAAGCACTAAAATCTACTCCATCTCAATACCTTTTATATCCCCCCCCCAAAGAGCCGCTTCCCTCTTTGGTACCAATCTGCTTTTTTCTCCTCTTCCTCATTCAAACATCTTCAGAGCATGACATGCACCCCCGGCCTGCCATTCCCTAGTTTCCTTTCTTCTCTTCCATGATGCTACATTTGCCAAAGTCGCCATGACCTCCTTATTTCCTTAGACAATGGGTCCTTTCAGCGAGATGTAGCTTGACTGTCTGTAGCATCGTCCTTTGGGCTGTTTCCTGCAGTGCTTTATCTTCCGGTCCTGCTGTCTCCCGCTGCTGCTCAGGCACTTCTGCATCTACCCTAGGGGCTGCTCTTCCTCTGTCCTTCCTTCTGGGTTTGTCTGCTGCCTTGAAGCTCTTCCCAATTTTTATAACACTCTTTCAAATGCCTCTCTGACTCCCATGGTCTTACAGTTCATTCATGTAATAATGCTCCCAAAAGTAATCCCTGCTTTCATGGCCTCGTAAGCTTTGTTTTCTTATACCCACCTGTCCACTGAGCTTTCCATCAGGTCTCACCTGTGCAAATCAAGTTCAGGTGCACATAAGTAAACCCTGCCCAGCCTGCTGCTCCTCTGCATTCACTACCCCCATCATGCTGTGCACATTAATCCATGGCATGCAGCTGAAAACAGGAACGGCCTGTCTCCTCCTGTCACCCCTCATCTCCATACCTCTCGTCCTCAGCATCTACTCTGCCAACACCTTTTAAATATGTCCTCTTTTCTCCAAAGCAGCTGGCAAGGCCTTGGTATCTTACCTGGATGACTGCCTAACCCACTTCTTTTTTTTTTTTTTTTTTTTTTGCGGTACCGGGGGTTGAACGCAGGGGCGTTCTACCTCCGCGCTACACCCCCGGCCCTATTTTTTATACTTTATTTTGAAACCGGGTCTCACGAAGTTGCGGAGGGCCTCACTAAGGAGAGAGAGAGAGAGAGAGAGAGGGAGGGGGAGAGAGAGAGAGAGAGAAATAGCTGAGGCTGGCCGCGAACCCGGATCCTCCGGTCTCCGCCTTCCAAAGTACTGGGATTACAAGCGTGCGCCACCACGCCCGGCTCCTAACCCACTTCTGTGCTTGCTGATCTCATGTCAGCATCCACACCGGGTCCCTTTGGGAAAACAAAGAGGACCATCTCTCTGGCCTGGCCTCGGGACACATCAAACATTTTAGCTTTTCCATCTCTGCGCAGTGCTCCATCGCAAACACTTGCAAATGAATTTTTGTTGTTTCTGAAGCCATCCCATCCCATCACAGCCAGCCTCTGGGCAGTGGGATCAGAGGTTCTGTTCGAGCTGGGGGTGGGGTCAGCGAAGCTGCAGACTGTGCAGCACAGAGCCAGCTCCCTGCCCCAGGAAGATGGCTTCCAGGTGAGCTGAGACACAGAGAAGCCAGATTTCTACTCCTGCCCGCTTTCCTCTGGCTCCTCCCATTCCCCAGGACCCTCTCAGGCTTCAGCATCCAGCACATCTTACTCAGCTCCTTTCTTCGGAGTTGTCTGTAATCCATTTATCTTAACTCGAGCTATCGCATCCTTCCTAGGGAGGCAATGTCTTGGGGGCCTCTTTTTATAGAAGTTGGAAGTCCCCTTAGTTCTTTCCCAATACTCCACATATTTCCCAGAGCACATCTGCGATAAATTCCATGGCCTCCCTCTATCCACAACCATTACAACGAGGCTTTAGGTCAGGCGGCTCCCACCAAGAGGTGGAATGTAGTTCCCTGCTCCTTCACTCTGGACCAGTCTTGAGATTCATTTTGGCAAAACACAAAAACAAAACACCGCGACCATCAACAATAAAAAAATCACAGGGGAACTAAAGTGCGAGTTTCAGAGCTCAAGAGACCATGCCTGTCTCTGCTCTTTCTCAGACATCTACCCTGGCTGCCCCAGGACAGTTCCTGCCAATCCTGCCAGGAAAAAAGAGGCTGTAGGAAGCAGAGCTGAGGCCCAGCTAGGATGCGAGGCACCAGGAGGACCCAGCCTCCATCAGGGGAACCAGGCACCCAGCCAGCTCCCGCCCAGCCAGCCCCTGCTTCGCTTGTCTCTGCTGAGACTATAACTGCCCGGGTGGCCATTGGACTCATGGACAATAGAAATGCTCATTGTTTTAAGCCACTGAATTTTGAGTGATCCGTTACTTATCAAAACCCACCTGGTATACTAGCTCTTACCCCTTCTCTGCATCAGAGTAAAACAGGAAGCAATGCCTATCATATATGTGCTATTTAAAATGTACATACTATTTGATAGGTAATGACTATCAAATAATATCCGAAAGCACATAGTAGGCACTCCACAAAGTGTTAATCCCTCCTCCAAATTAACCTCTGAAATTCTAGAAATATTTTTCATTCTTGTATTGGGTGATTTGAAGAGCAATGGTACACTTACCAAAGTTAATGTAAAATGCAATTCCAGGCCTCCAAATCTGGCCTAATTATGAACTCCAAAGGGTTGGTGTGCCAACAATTGGCAAATTAGGGCAGCATGGGAGTTCTGCCTGAACGGTGTTCTCTAGCTGGCTGTCTGGTGATAGAAGTCCACGTTGGCCCATGGAAATGTGTGCAGGTCTTTCCTCTGTCTCCTCCCACTCCCCAGGACCAGCTCAGCCTTCAGCAAAGAAAACATTATATCCAGCTCCTCCACACAAAGGCAAGCGAATCTTCAGGAAACCCTGGGCTGGGGTTATTATTTTGTTCATCTTGGAAGAAAGAGCCATCATAAACCTCACCATGTGGCTTGGCTCCCCGGTTCTCCTCAGAATATGACCAATTGCTCTCTAAATAACAAAAGTCTTCCAGGACCAATAGAAGGCAGCGACTGCAGATTATTCATACATATTCGACTGAAGCCTGGTGGGAAGTTATATTCCTGTCAGGACTTTGTGCTGATGTTGGAAGTGAGAAACCAGCTTAGAGACACAAAACTGTGCAGAATAAGATTTACATAAACTTATCAGAGCGTCATGCTCTGCTCTGGCTTGGACACTGGGTATTAATTTGTATCTGATTGTGAAGCTCAAGTCTGGAAGGCCAGCAGCCCTGTTCCACCTGTGACCATGCAGGGTGAAATGTAAGGGGTGAATAGAGTAGGGTTACTCGGGCCACCACCATATTAGAGCCGAGGCCATCAAAAGATTCTCTCTTATATGTGGAAGATAGAGAGATATTTGGCAATAAGGGCAACATCAGATAGATAAATAGAGACTCCAGGGGAGTGACCGAGAGTGATCAGAGAAGGGGTGGGGGGCAAGTCATAAAGAATGCAGTAGTAGAGCCGGGTGTAGTGGCGCATGCTTGTAATCCCAGTACTTGGGAGGCGGAGACCGGAGGATCCAGGTTCGCGGCCAGCCTCAGCTACTTAGTGAGGCCCTCCACAGCCTAGTGAGACCCGGTTTCAAAATAAAGGATAAAAAATAGGGCCAGGGGTGTAGCTCTGAGGCAGAACTCCCCTGGTTTCAATCCCGAGTACCGCAAAAAAAAAAAAAAAAAAGAATGCAGTAGTAGAAATAATGCTATTAACATATACAAAATTGCCAATTCCAATCTCTAAGACTTGTGGGGTGAGGGAGGACCCAGTGAGAAGGAGGGCAACAAGAGGGTGTGCATGTATTTTTCTAACATTCTGTACCCCAATATGATGTAAAATTACAATGCACCTAATAAAAGAAATGATTTCTTAATTTCCCTTTGGATTCTGTAGGTTCCATCCACCCATTTAGAAATCATTTGTTGCCCAATTACTAGATGCTAGGAAAAACAAAGTATTAGACTCAAGCCCCATCTGCTCCCAAGCAATCCACATTCCAAGAAGGAAGACAGACACATAAAGGGGTAATTGCGATTCAGCACAGGTGCCAGCACAGCAATTTGACTAAATGCTACTGCGTTGGGAGGGGAGGGAGGGAGGGACTGCAGATGCTGGTCAGGGACGGTGAGCAGGGTGGATGAGCAGATGGAAAAAGTTTCATTGGGGATGGGCCATCTGAGCTGGGTCTGTGGGAGGATGTTAAGCTATTTCTCCGGGAGAGAAGAGTGAGGAAAGTCAAGGCATCTCTGCTGTGGTCTGAGCAACTGTGAAGGACAAGAACGGGTTTCGCAAGTGAGAGCTGGAGGTAGATGTGGACCGGTGATTTGGAGCTGTGGAAAAATTCAGTGACCTTTCCCTCCATTTCATTTTGGGTTTCTTCTGGTTGGGGTTTTGCAAGACGGAGAGTCGGCAGAGGACATTGGAATGTTAATCTGTCTGAGTCCTTTGGGACTTGGAGGGGGGGACAAAGGAAACATCCGGCCTGGTCATTGTGACGCATGGCTGTGCCCACACTCTTCTCCACTTGGGACCGCACCAGGCTTTCTCTGGCAGGCTCCTTTTGGTTCTAGACCTCTGTCTGGGGAAAAGATTGCCTGCATAATTCAACTGAAACCTTGAAAAAATATTAGAATCATATCTTGTTTAGACTTTTCAAAATTTAGAGGAAAGTACAAGAGAAGGGTCAGAAAACAGAAGAGAAAGGTAAGAAAGAGAAGTGACAGGAGTGTATGAGGAAGAAAGAGGAGACACGGTGGGTAGGACTCCAGAAGATTCCTGTTTTAAATCTTATGACAGTCAGGCATGGTGGTGCACGCCTGTAATCCTAGTACTTGGGAGGCTGAGAAAGGAGGATTGCAGGTTTGAGGACAGCCTCAGCAAGTAGTGACGCTCTCATCAACCTAGCGAGACCCTGTTTCAAAATAAAATAAAAATAAAATAGGGCTCGGGGTGTAGCTTGGAGGTAGAACGCCCTTGGGTTCAATCCCCAGCACCACACACACACACACACACACACACACACACACACACACACACCCCTTAGGTCAGTGGGCTGAAACTCCCAGAAGACTAATAATTCTCGAAGACACTCAGGTGATGGGTGATAATAATTTAACTGTGCCATTTTCCTGGCACATTCCTGATAGCAATCCAGGCCTTACGCATGGCCATAGCTGTGAAAGTTGTTCCAGGGGCACAGAAGCCTGTGTACATACAGTGACTCTGTATTTCTACCTCCAGCACCTCTTCCTCTTAAGGGCAGAAAATTGGATTTCATGTTAAACAATCCATTCAAGGCTTTGTTTATTTATTTATTTATTTATTGGTTTGGAGTTTCTACCTTACCCCATTTTCTCTCTGATTTTATGTAAGTTCCCCACTGCCAAAGCCTGGGAAGAAAAGTGCTGATCTCTCGGGTGTCGGTGGCGTCTCTTCTCAGAGGTCACTGAGCTTTGCACATGGCGGTTGGTCCCTGCTTACTGGCACCTAGGCATCCTGGCACTGCACAGATGTCTGCCTCCCTCCATCTCCAGGGCTCAGTCTCCAGTGGTCTCTCTGCGTCTTCATCAGAAGCCTCACTTGAAACTGTAGAACCGATACAAGAAACTCGTTGGTCTTTCTCTGCGTATTTGATGTAAGCCTTTGGTTAATACTGTGCACTATCATCCTGGCAAACCCACAATACTTTTCTTGACGTGTCCCTCATCATGTGACTCAATCCACTTTAAAAACCCCACTTCGATTTTCTTAAATGTATCCCAGGTCAAACTACCACACAGACATACAGGTAACCTCTCTTATCTGCCGACCTAAAGGGACCCAGGACTACCTTGCAGACCTGGTTAAGTACCATTACCTAACGACATTCAGGTAACTGCCATTACCCCATGTTGATCCCTCTGCTCTTTACACACATTATGCCCACTGGCAAATCCCTGCTTAATGCTTGCATCCTGGGCAGATTCCTGTGAGAAAGTATACTACGATTCTTTTCATTTCCTACCTGTTCATCCCAAGTGATTATTACAGTGCCTGTGGAGCTATCTCAAATTTACTCAAATTGATGGTGGCAACCAGCATTTGAAAATTCCAAGACTGTCTGAAATTGTAAGATCTTAATGCCAGTCTCCACAGGATGAGCGAAATCTGCTCATAGGAACACATGAAAGGCAAATAGTACCTTCCTCGTCCATTATTCTTATGCCGTCCATCCTGGTAAGCATTCCCACAGCCATAACCTAAAGACCTGACTATGTAGCTTAGAGGAAGGATTTATTTTCCTATGGTTTCGGGTTTAGTCCACGTGGGGCCGGGGACTGTGGATCTCAGAACATGGCAGTGGGAAGCAGAGAGAGGGAGTGCATATGGGCTGTGCTCCTCACATCATGGAGGCTGGAAGCAGGAGAGAGAGTACGGGGGGAGGAACCATTTATATAATCCCCAAGGCTGCACCCCTAGGGACCCACTCATCCGGCCACCACCCAGATAAATCCAATACATTGTATTTATCCACTGCTGGGATTACAACCCTCATGACTCAACTCTATCAACCCTGGATATTAATAAATGAGCTCTTTGGAGGACATTTTATATCTAACTATGACACCATCCAATGGAGCCTTCAATATGGGGATCATTTTCTTTCTTAGGTTACTGAAACACCTCGGAATCAGAGAAAACCCTTGTTCAAGTTCATCAAGCTAGTGATTGAATTGAGGACGACACCCTGGGTCCCTTGATGCACTTGTATCTTGCTGCCTCCCTAACACTCCCTAATATCTCAATGAGATTAGAAATATTTCCTCATGACACTGTCCCTAAAGTTTTCTTCTAGAATAGACCATTCCAGAATCACTCTTTGACCTCTGGCAAGCAGGAAGCGTGGTGCTGGAGATGAGGGCAACAAAGAGAAAACAGGTCAGCCATCCAGCAACTTAGAATCTGTTGCAAACAAGCAGAGTATAAGTCACTGTGTCAGCCTCTTGAATAAGATTGGAGGAAGTTCTGTGAGGCACAAAGATGGAGAACGGAAGTTTTGTGCCTGTTTTTTGCAGCTATAAAAGCTGCAACCGTACTTCCCACAAGCACGCCTCCTCACCTCCAGCTGCTGGATGAGCAGTTTCTCTGATAAACATCAGACTGGAGGAAGCCCGCGGGGCTCAGATTCAGCAGTCCCAGGCAGGGGATGTGGGGGTCCTCAGCAGATGGAGGCTGCACAGAACGAAGCGCCCCGAGGTGAGGCTGCTGATATCCTGTGCCAGGAAGACAGACCGCCAGGGAGTGCTGGGTGCACAGGTCTCCTACGGCTCTGACTGCAGTGTCTGCAGATGCACAGATCTGCAAACGAGGAAGGCAGGTAGGCAAGGAGGTCAGGGAAGGCGGGACCACAACCAACCAGTGCACTTGGAATCAAGTGTTGGCCTCTGGTGCTGTCAACAATCTATGCAAAGGCAATTCCCTAACAAGAGGGAGCGCTAGACGGCCGCGGCAGGACATGCTGCTGGGAGGACAGAGGGAAGTGACCAGTGAAACCGGGTCAGTGCTGCAGGAGCCAGACCTGGAATGACCTAGAAGAAATTAAGAGGCAAGGTGGAGAATGGCAGCTGGCCGAGGAGGGATGGTAGGCATGTGGCTAAAGTACATAAGGAGAGTGGAATCTGATAGTGACCTTGTATTCGTTTGCTACGGCTGCATGGCAAAAATACCACAGACTGGTGGTTTAAACCACAGACATTTATTTTGTCATTCGTCTGGAGGCTACGAGTGCAAAATCAAGGAGCCTGGTTTGTTCTGAGGCCAGGGGGCCTTCTTGCTGTGTCCTCACATGGTCCTTCATCCGTGTGTACACATCCTGTGCTCCCTGTGTCCCATCCCTGTGTTCCTGTAAGATGAGGGCCACCCTATCAGCCTCATCTTACTGTTACCTCTGTAAAGACCCAGTCACCACACTATCACACTGAGGTCCTGGAGGTTAGGGTTTCCATGGGACACAATTCAGTCATCAATGTCATGAGTGGGGGCTGGGGGGGATGTCCCAAGACTTGGGGGAAGTGGAAAATTGCCTGGGATGTTGGAGGTGGAATGTGAGGGATGGAGAGGTTGTCAGGGAAGCACAGAGAGGGCACGCCCCTAAGAGGGGGCAGTGTGACACAGGTGGGGTTTGGCATGCAGGTGCCTTCAAAGGCATGCCAACCAGGAGCAGGTCAAAGAGGGCACCATAGATCAGAACAGCTACCAGGGACTCTCCTGTACCTGGTGAGCGAACTGCGCAAGCTGCCCCATTTCTAAGAGAACCGAGACTACAGAGGGGCACAGCCATTAACCCTGATGCTAAAACCTGCTTGTGGGCTAGAGATTCTCATGGGCAGGTCCAGGGGAGGAAAAGAAGGCCCCACGCAGCCTCCCGACCAGCTGGACAGAGTAGACAGTAAAGACCTCAGGAGACCTCAGCAGACTCCAGCAAGGAGATGCTCACCAGAGCCTGGGGAGGGAGTCCAGATGGTAAAAGAAAGCAAATGGCAAAGGCCCTGAGGAACGTTCCAGATGTCCACATGAGGACGAGGCCAGTTTTGCTCTTTAGGTAGTTTTAATGAACGCCATTCTCCTCTGGTGAGGATCCACCTGGGATTTCCAGTTCACTTTCTGAGAATCAACTTAGAATCACAGGAATAATTGGAAGGGGGGACTGGGAATTTTCAGTCTGGTAGGTAAAGTGAATACTCAGTAAAAGGTACCTGACCAAGTGTGTTGGCGAGCATCTGCAATCCCAGCGCCTGGGAGGCTGAGACAGGAGGATGGCAGGTTCATGGCCAGTGCGGTAATTTAGCAAGACGCTGTTTCAAAATAAAATAAAATAAGGCTGGGGGTATAGGTTAGATGTTGTTGCCCCTGGATTCAAACCTCAGTACTACACACGCAGACAAAATAAAAAAGGTACCTGCTGGGGCACTGGACTCGTGTGTGCAGTAGTGGGTCTTGTAGTGGGACAGGAGTGGGTCTTGGCTGTGCTTAGAGTCCTGGCTGGGCAGGTGGTAAGATATAGGACCAAGAGTGCAGCTTGGTTTGTGAGCACTTGCCTAGACTGTGTGAGGCCCTGGGTTTGATCCCCAGCACAGAGGAGGAAAAAAGATATAAAAATGCATGGGTAGACCCATGGAAAATGAATGATAATAAATATGTTTTAAGGTACTAATTTTTTGCTAACTTATTATGCAGTAATAGATAACTAATGTAATGAGCCCCCCACTCACCAGTGGGAGCCCTAGATTCTGGATTTCTAACTAGTTCCCAGACAGTGCAAATGTTCCCAGTCTAAAACCACATCTTTGGTAAACACTAGATAGATGCATGTTGAGATGCCTTCCCACTCTGCAGTTATATACATGCCAGAGAAAGAAATAACATGGGAATCAAAGGAAAGAACTCATCATCAGTGTCAAAAATCTACACTGATCTTTGCAGTTTTACTAAAAACTGAAAAATTATGCTGAGCGAGTGTAAATGCTTCTGGGATTATTTCACAGAAGTCATTTCCAAGGGATACTTCATGCTATGCAAAAGAAAGGAAAAAACTAGTGGAGAAATAGATGTTGGGAAGGGACATACAGCAAACTTCCAGCTTTGCCTAACTATTGCCTATGCAAATGAGGGGAGGGTCCTGTGCAGGGATTGTCCTGGTCTGTCTCACACACAAGCTGAACATTCTGGGGACCAGGAGGGTCCCCAGTAATTGAATGACCACTCCTTGTCACAACAGTAATCTCAAATGTGCTCTCTTCTCCAGAGAATGATCATTGAACTTCCTCTCCAATGCAGGACTATAGACATGACCACTGGAGTCACTAGGGAGCACGGTGACACCTGATGGTGTCCTCAGAAGGGATCACAATCTTTTCTGCCTAAGCTGGACTTCTTCATGAGCAGCACTGGGTAAAGGAGAAGATTCTGTGGAGAGACCTATTTTTGGAGTCCATAGAACTCATATACCCACTGCATGGACGACTTGACCGTGGGTAGATGAACTTCACTGGCACGTAGGTTTCCTCATCTATAAAATGCTCACAAAATAATACTGATTCCTCCCATTTGGGTGAGGATTAGAAAATATAAAGTGTCATGACTCCTTAGGATAGATGGCAGGTGATGAGCTCCCAGGTTCAGTGAGCACCATGTGTGTATGGGGGTGGGGGTAATGAGGGGGGTCATCAACCATTTCACATGTTTGTCTTGGCCAGTGAATTCCTCTTTTTTGCTTCAATATCAAAGGAAGGGAAGGCTGAAGTAAAGCCACTTGTTTAGGGGTGACAGCATGGACTGTTAACCTGTGATACCTTCTCTAGGATACAGCTGCTAAGGCAACAGGGCATTTTGAAGCATTTCTGTTATTTTAAATTAAACGTGGTCTTTGTTGGCCAAATAACCAGGCTTATGAACGTCAACTCAGCAGCTCTGACAGCAGGCTTGGTACAATAGGTACAACAAAAACATCAAGCACATAGGAAAAAAAAAATCACCTACTGATCCTCATGTTCCTGGGGCTATGTCCTTCACTGATGTTAGGTTCTGACCTGGCTGTAAAGAACCCAGTTCAATAACTGAGGCCAGTTTCTCTCTGTCTCCTTTAGGTCAGATAGGATGAGACTTCTGATTCCTGCATAGGCCTTCATCCCTTGTCAGTGTTGAAGAAGCTATAGAAGATGGACTTCCAACCTTCATCAACCCTTAAGATTAAGGGATCCAAGTCTCAGAGTGGGGAAATGAGATAGGATAGGAAAAATAAAAATAAGAGGTAGAAAGGAGGCAAACGGGAAAGGAAGGAGAAACTATAATATTAAAAGCTGGAAACTTCATAAGCCTTATCTTCATCCTCTAGGGCCTGTTCTTTCTTAGGCAAAAATCCTCAGTAGGCCCCACACTTTTAATCGTAATGGCCCATCTCCCCACCTGAGATTCCTGAGATGCTTGATAAACAAAGGATCCACAAGGAAGGTCTGACACTTGGTCGAGTTCAGGTGCCACCCAGCCGACACTCATTGAGGATTCTGAGGAAGTCCAGACCTTCCTCCCTCCACCCCTGCTGTGTGCCCTTACCCAGAGGGTGTCCTATGAAAGAACTGTGAGACCCCAAAGGTGCTCGGTCCCTCTTGAGATGTCCCGTGTTCTCCCTTGAACATGTATCCCTCAGTTTCCTAAATAAATCTCTATCTTTGTCTCTGCAAAAAAAAAAAAATAAACATGGTGATTGTGCTGGCTTAAGGGAGGGATTAGAGGATGTTGGGGGCCATCTTAGCCCAAGCAATGAGGTTACCATTTCAGACCGGCTTAACCATGTACACAGTACATGCTAAGTGGAAATTGTCCACATGCAGACAAGTTTCCTTGGACTGGATGGGACCAAAAGGTGGACATTGATGACCTCCTATTCTCCCTGAAACATTCACCTTGCCACTCCCTGGTCTTAACTTGTGATCTTCTTCCCATTTGCTTTGTTTGAACCTCTATATAAGAAAGGCCTTGACTACATAAGGCAGGAGAATTTGTCATCATGGATCTCCTCCCTACCCCCCAATTATTTAATTCTCTCCAAATTATTATATCAGATTTCATGTCATTTTCATGTGAGAAGACTATTGATCAGGAAGCTGCCTGGTGCAGCGACCTTCCGTGGCAAGAACCACGTAACAATCTTCAGGAAGCTGTCTGGTGCAGCGACCTTCCGTGGCAGGAACCACGGAATAGTTATTAGGGAGCTGCCTAAAACAGCAACCATCCATGGCAGGACTATGGAGCAAGCAAGCATCTACCAGAGCACCCCAATAAGAGGAAGAAGTGGGTACACCTGGGTGGGCACATTATTGGACTTTTCCTAATACTATGGAATTTAATAGTCTTGGAAGTGGGCATGAAGGACCAGTTATGCAGTGTTGAAGCAGCCAGGACTGCACAGTCAGGCTGGAATTTCTTCACCCAGCAGCTGTGATCCGGGGACACACAAACCCCACAAACCCCAGGAACACAAGGGCCCCAGGTGCCATAGACCCCACACCCTGGCAAACAGGCCACACCTGGGATCAGGTGAACCTCTGCAAGGTGACCTTCATGGATCTCAAGGTTCCTATTACTCATGTTCTCTACTTCCTCTTTCCAGTGCAGAGGCCAGCTCAGCCTCCCACCCCCTCTTCCCCACACTGTGTCAGACTTCCTAATGCATCCCCAGGCCTTGGTCTCTGCTACTCTGAGCTCCCTACCTCCAGTTACCTGGAGGTGGACAAAAGCCACATCTTATCCTATCACTGTTACCTTACCTCCAGCCTGGCTTAAACTCCTGGTTTTCTCCACCTCCTACTGCTCCACCTTGCCCCCCACCTGCCCTGCCCCCAGCAAAGCTCTGCCCTTAGGTACACCAAGCTCTTGTTGGCTTAAGGCCTGGGCCACCTGTGATACCCCTGGTCTGCAGTAGAGAAGTCCTGTGCTTTCTACTCTCCCTCAACAATTCCCTCTCCTCTAGGATCCTGCTCCAACCTGACCTCCCTGGCTTCAGAAGCTGCTCAAGCTCCTAGCTGTGTGTCTGTCTCCTGCACTGACGGTGGGGTCTGAAGCAGAAACTCCATAAGGTTTCCCTTGGTCTGTTCGGTGTGGTTTCAAGCATTGACTAGGAACAGATGGCCACAATTTCAGCCCTAGCCCTGCTGGAACTGGCTGTGCGGCTGTAGCTGAAGCTTTCTGCTCCTCTGAGCTTCAGACTCCCAGTTTTTAAATACAGGTGGTGTCTTCAAGATCCCTGCAGCCGGGGTCTGCACTAGGGGTCAGGATTTCCCCACTAAAGCCAAAGAGAGAGCTAAGGACCTGTCTGCCCTTTGGAGCAGAGTTCCTATACGTCTCCTTAGAAGTACATCAGATAATTCAAGCTGCTGCAATATTTTAATGTGTTTGGATTTGAAGAGCATACATAAAGAGCAGTATGGAGTCAAAAATGAATTCTTGAGAAATTAAAGACTAAAAAAGGAAAATACTTATGGGCTTTTAACTTGAACTTAAAGAAAAACTCAATTATATATTGTTTGGTATGTGAAATAGAACAGTAGAGAAAAGTTGAGAAGTCCCCTTCGGGCCCTTCCTGGACTTAATCCGTGTCTCTGCCCTCTCCCTCTCCCTGTCTTTTTTTTGGAATGAGGATTGAACTCAGAGGCATTCTACTTCTGAGCTACACCCTCAGCCCCCTTTTATTTTATTTTTTATTTTGAAACAGGTTCTTGCTAGTTTGCTGAGGATCTCGCCAAGTTGTTGAAGCTGGCTAGAGCCCATGAGCCTCCTGTCTCAGCCTCCCAAGTACTGGGATTATAGACATGAACCATCATGCCCAGCACCCTGTCTTTTGTGTGTGTGTGTGGTACTGGGGATTGAACCTAGGGGCATTCTACCTCTGATCTACACCCCCCCGGCCCTATTTTATTCTTTATTTTGAAATAGAGTCTTGCTAAGTTGCTGAGGCTGGCTTTGAACCTGTGATCTGTCTTGAATAAGTACTGAGATTGCAAGTGTGCACCACCATGCCTGGCCACCCTGTCTTTTTTGAAGAAACTTCCCTTACTAGTCTGTTTCCTGCAGTCCATTTGCAACACTTCTACCAAGTATGCTGCAAAAAGCCACACGGAGCTGTTTTTATTTGCCTGAGTTGTGTCTTGCTGCCCCTTCCATTCTGCACCCTGCTTTCCCAGTTGATGGTAAGCTTTCAAAGCGAACGATGCTGACAGACGCAAAGCCCTAGTTCGATTGCCATAACTGTCACTGATTCCAACCCAACACCAACACCCTCCATTGTTACCGGATGGATCCTGCGGGTGGTGGGTCCTGATCTTCCTCACAAACAGCACTGCAGTGTGCAAATTTGTTCTGGTTTGCATGCTTCGGAAACACATTTAGACCCCACCACACATACACAATAAAAACAAAACCAAAACAAAGACAGGCTCACTGCCAGCAGTGGTCTCAGCTGCTGTGGAAGCAGGAAGAGGATCCGGGACCACTTCTGGACTGTTTTCCTTCCATCTTTGCTTAAAAATAACAATCAAACCTGGGGGACCCCTTTTCCCTGTGCTACAGCTGGAGTTTTGCCTGAAGATAACAACAGAAAGATACCACCGAGGACCGTGTCTCAGGCCACGTTGCTCTGCTCACTGGCTTATCCGTTCACTCCACGGTTGGCATGCCCTGGTGTCAGTGGGGAAATGTGTTTACAAAGAAGCTGCAGGTGCACTCCAGGGGCCTGGGCCCAAAGGAAGGACAAAGCAGAGGCCGGTGGGGTCTTGGGGAGCACAGAAAACACAAGGTCCAGTCTCCTTGGAGGATCAGGGACTCCACATTTGTCCAGGCCTCAGAGGTCAGGAAGTAGGATTTCTAAGAAGGAGAAAAGAAAGAAGGGTATTCTGTATTTGGGGAAGAGTGTAGAGGCAAGACAGCGTGTGGAGCATGTTGCGGACGGGTGCCTCAATGACTCTGTCCTGCTCTTCCCCATCTTACAGGGCCCTACTCCAGATGACCTGATGTGGCAGTGTACCCCTGCCCACACCTACCAAGGGTGAGTTGATATATGTGCTCTTTGGGAAGAAAACCTATGAAAGTAGGTGGAGTTAGATGAAAGATGTTATAGGTAATGGTGAAGAATTTGATTTAATCACACAAGTAGCAGAGGGTCCTCAATTATCTATCTATCTATCTATCTATCTATCTATCATCTATCCATCTATCATCTATCTATCTATCATCTATCTATCTATCTATCTATCTATCTATCATCTATCTATCTATCTATCTATCTATCCATCTAATCTATCTAACTATCTTTTTTTTTTTTTGCGGTACCGGGGATTGAACCCAGGGGCGTTCTACCTCCACGCTACACTCCCGGCCCTATTTTTTATACTTTATTTTGAAACCGGGTCTCACAAAGTTG
>PVJS01022468.1:0-30491 GCA_004027185.1 Glis glis
CTCTCTCTCTCTCTCTCTCTCTCTCTACCTAATGAGGCCCTCTGCAACTTCGTGAGACCCGGTTTCAAAATAAAGCATAAAAAATAGGGCCGGGGGCATAGCGCGGAGGTAGAACGCCCCTGGGTTCAACCCCCGGTACCACAAAAAAAAAAAAATTGATGGGTGTATGTAGTATCTCAGAAAACAGAGTGAGAAGAAAATGTTAGAATATCTGTATCTGTATATATAAAAATAAGAAATTATGGGTTAATATACAAACATTATACTAATGTTTTAGTAATATACTAATTTTAATCTGCAGATTGGTAGTAGTAGCATGATTTATAAATATATATGCTTAAGCAGGGTGTGGTGGTGTACACCTGTAATCCCAGTACACGGGAGGCCGAAACAGGAGGATCACTGGTTCAAGGCCAGGCTCAGCAACTTAGCAAGACTAACCTCAGCAATTTAGCAAGACCCTTTTTCAAAATAAAAAGGGCTGAGGGTGGATCTCAGAGGTAGAATGCCCCTGGGTTCAATCCCCACTATAAAATTAATCAATTAATTAATTAACTAATTAATTAATGTATATGGAAAGTGGCTGCTCAAAAATTCTTTACTAACAGGAGTGTACAACCAAAATGCTAAGAGGAGTGACCGTGGAAACAGGTGACAGTATGGCGAGGTAGCCATCCAGCTGGCAAGCAGGTAAACCCAGAAAAGATTGACCAATCTGAGACCCAGTCTCTAGTGGTCTGCCCCTGGGCTCTATCTGTTACTCTGAGTGGTTTGGGAAAGTTGATACTTTGGAGAAAAGGGAAGCAAGATAAGTATTGTGTTATCCCCATCACATAATAACACCGTATGATTGTCTATATATTCCAAACTGCCTGAGTTCTTTATTTTCTCCTGCACACAACTAAAACACCCACTGCTTTTGAAAAAGAATAAAAGGAAATACTCCAAAATGTAACGGCAATTATATTTAAATGGCGACTATGCAGGTAATTTCTCTTCCTTTCTCTGTGTTCCCTATTTCCAGGGTGCAACTATATTTCTTTTCCAAAGAGCACAAGCAGGTGCCGCTTTTGTTTGTCAGCACTTCTCCCCTCTGATTCGGACTTTTCGCACAGCTGCCAAGAATCTAAGGGCCGAAGCACTGCGGACGCTCCTTTGTTCTTAAGAACACCTGCAGAACCAGGCACGGTGGCACCCGCCTGTAACCCCAGCCCCTCAGGAGGCTGAGGCAGGAGGATTGCAAGTTCAAGGCCAGCCTGGGCAATTCAGCAAAACCCTGTCTCAAAGCAAAAGATAAAAAAGGTCTCAGGGTGTAGGTAGCTCAGTGCTAGAGCAACCCTGGGTTCAATCCCCAGTACTGCAAAAAAAACCAAAACAAAACAAAGGAAGTGGCCACCGGTTCAAGAAGCACCCATAGAATTTCCTTCATATCCTGAAGAGCACGCTGGTGACATTTCACCTTTGGCTGGCACTCTGCGACCTGAAAACACTAGGTGAGCATGCCCGCTCTGCGGAACTCAGCTCCTCGTGCCCTGCCTGCCTGCAGCTCAGTGCACTGTAGTCGTGGCTGTGCGAGCCGTGCTCTGGGTTCAAGTCTTGCCATCTGCAAGTGGGCGTGACCGTGACAGTGGCAGCCTCCCTGGGTGTTGTAGGATTAACTGAGTTAGTGCAGGCAAAGCCTTCAGAGCACTTCCTATACTTAGTACCTCCACGGAGGCTTCAGCTGTGATGGTTACCATCTGCTCAGAGGTCACCTCCTCTGAGAAGCCCTCCCTCATTCTCCCTTACAATTTCCCACCCCACTGTACCCTGCCACCCTCTGACCACGGCGCTGCTTGATTCTTCTTGATAGCACTTAGGTCTGTGCGCCCTGCTGAAGGGTAAGCCCCCACAAGGGCAGGAGCTTTATCTCCCCATACTCTAGAACAATCCCCAGTGCTTAGAAATGCACTGGGCCCACAGTCACTCAGAAACGTTTATTCAAATGAATGAGACATTCTGTCTCTTTGTCCTCACAAGAAGCCCCACTTGGAAACAGAGAGGTTAAGTCAAGTGCCCAGGGCGCACAGCTGAAAAGTGACCCAGAGGAGCCTGGAAGCTGGGTCTTCTGACTCCTAGAGGAACCCCCAGTCAGCCCCTCGGAGCCTCCCAAAGCCACGCCTAGTCTCTGCTGGTCGCACTCTTCCCTGGTCTGCACACTCGCCTCTGCAGTCCACAATGACCGCCCTGCAGTCTCTCCTACCCCAGTGCCGTCTCTCACCTCCGCCACTTCCCCCACACCACCTCCTGATCTGGAGCATTCTCCCTTGCTCCTCCTCACCTGCCTACCAACTTCTAGCCTTCCTGTGAATCTCAGCGGAAAGGCTCCTTCTTCCCAGAAGTCCACCCGGATTTGCTTGCTAGTTAGGCACCCCTCCTCTATGTTTCCAGAGACTGCTGTCGCTCCCTGTCTCCCCCTCACCTCACCAGTTCCAACTTAATCAGCCCTCTTCCTGTGCCCATCCATCCCTGTCTTCTAAGCTCCACGAAGACAGAGACGTATCATTGAACTCACAAAACGCCTCCATTCCACAGAGGCTCCGCTTACCGGGCTCAGCTTGGGTTCGCGCTGGCCTTACCCCAGAGCCCATGCAGGTGCCCAGCCCACCCCAGGTGGCCTCTCAGCAGGGGCCTAGCTGCCCATCCTTGGCTCTGCTTCTCACCCTCCTCTGGGCGTCCACCTCCTCTGGACTTGTCTGCAGACCTCTTATCTTCAGACCCCATGACCCGGGCCACACCCCCTCCGGCTGACCCCTTGGGACGATGGCAGCCCTTGGGTTTCCAGTGGACCACCTGCCCTCAGGTGAGGTCTCTCTCAGGACCGTGCAGTTGGGCTCCCTTCCCAGGGTCAGACCAGCCCAGAAAATGTGCGTGTCCTTTGCACCCCTGAGGTCTGCACATGGGGGTCAGCTCCTCACCCTGACATTCACTCCCGGCCTTCCCCTTCCCACCTCCTCTTCCCTTCTCCACTCAAGCCTCACAGAATGGCAGGTCATGACTACTGAGCGTGCATGCCAGCCACAACTCATCAGTGCTGACATTCCATAACCTCCCAGTAAGGGGGTCACGGCCTCACTCCCCCTTTTACAGATGCTCCCATAGCAAGGACAGGGCAAGGCTGGGATTTGAACCCAGAGCCAGGTAGCAATCTCATCCAGCACTGCCTCCCTGCTGCAGCCCAACTACACTGCAGCCCGCCCACTTCCTCCCATCCCCCATGATGCCGTTCCAGGATCTTCCTTCTTCCTCCTCCTCACCTGGCTGGTCCCTGCTCATCCTTCCTGGTCCCCTTCCTCCATCCTCCACAAAGCTCTCTCCATTCCCGCTCAGCCTCCTACACTTTTTGGAGGAGGCTCCAGTTCAGCGCTTACCTTGTGCACGGCAAACTCAGCCAGGGCAGGGACCATGCCCTTCTCTCTGGGCTCCCAGCCTCCGCCGCCACGCCTGGCAGGCCATAGGTGCTTGTTAAATATTTAACAAACGAGCCACCGAGTGATTGAGCAAAGGGGCCTGACTTGCTTTTCCAATTTGGAGAGCTCTCGCCTCTCCAAGACAAAAGCTCCCCATTACTCATGGATATAAATCGACAGTTTCAAAGGCTTAATCCTTCCACACTTACTGCAAACCCATACACACACACACACACACACACACACACACACACACACGGAAATAAATAAGTTTCTTTTGGAGGAGGAAAAAGGAGGCTTTTCATAGCATCATAAACACAACACTTTATTTTTCATCTCACAGAGGCTGTCTGGGTTTAGTTATGCTCCGGAGCCCGAGAAAGACTCTGCACAAACACTCGCATAAAAAATTGCCATCTCCGAAGCTGCCCAGGCGCGCGGAAGGAGTGGACATTTCTCCAGCTGTCCATCTGTGTGTGTCCGGAGGTCATCCATCACTCCCAAAATGGGGCCCACGTGGGCGGGATGGCTCTGCCGTCCACAGTAAATGGCAAAGAGATTTGATGAAAGAGGAAACATAGAGGCATGGGGGGCTGTGAACAGTGGGGGGAAAAGAACACTAGTACATTTCCAACATGTTTAAAGCTGAAGACCTCCAGTGCTCTTGTGCTGGGCTAGTTCCAAATCTATAGTGTCCTTTCCGGGGCCATCAGCAATCACTAAACTTGGATGGGATTTTTTTTTTTTTTTTTTTTGGTACTGGGGATGGAACCCAGGGGCATTCTACCTCTGAACTATACTCCCAGCCCTTTTTTTATTTTTTATTTTGAAACAGGATCTCGCTAAGTTGCTGAGGCTGTCCTTGAACCTGCAATCCTCCTGTGTCAGCCTCCCAAGTACTGGGATTACAGGTATGGGCCACGGCACCCAGGTGGTGCCTCTTCTTATAATGATATTAATTTCATCAGACCAGGTCTCCACCCTCGTGATCCCACCTAACCCTAATTATCTCTCCAAAGGGCCCGGCCCCACATACCATCACATCAGAATTCAACATACAGATGGGGGGGGGGCCACAATTTGGCTCATAGTAAATGCATGTCACAAAATCCCTGAAACAGTGACCATTTACCAAGCACTTTACAGTTGACAAGGCACATCCCCATGCACCATCACATTGGAGATATGCATTCAGACTATGAAGCAGGCCTGGCAATGAGGAGACTGAGGCCTGAGAAATCCAAGGGGCTGACCTGTGTGCTCAGGAAGAGGCCAGGAACCCAGGGTTCACGCCCATACCTTCTGCCTCCGGGCATTCTTCCTCCTTCACAGCAAATAGTAGAACCCAATGCAGTCACTATTCAAATGACCAGGGGCTGGGAGGGAGGGGGCTTATATCAAGATGAAAATGAATGAATGAATGAATGCATAAATGAATGTATGCGTGCAGCTAGAATCCCATCTGAAGCTGGGTGTGGTGGTGAACAGCTGTAATCCTAATATTTGGGAGGCTGAGACAGGAGGATCCCAGGTTTGAGGCCAACGAACCAGGACCACCAAAGGAAGGAGGAGAAGGAGGAAGAGAAAAACCAGAGAACTGACTCTTTCTTCCCCCATGTGAGGATACAGCAAGAAGATGCATGTCTATAAGCCAGGAAGAGGCCCTCACCAGGAATCAAACTGGCTGGCACCTTTAATCTAGGACTTGCAGCCTCCAGACCATGAGACGTGTCTGTCTCAAGCCACCCAGTCTTTTGTTGTAGTATTTGTTATGGTAGCTCAAGCAGATCAAGACAGGGTGCCACCACCCCCTCCCTCTGATTGCAGAAGTCCTGTGTCCTCATGTGGTCTTTCCCCCATGCGGACCCACCCTGGGGTCTCTCCACATGCACCCATTTCCTCTTTCTAAAAGGGCGCCAGTCAGTCTGGAATAAGGACTGCCCCCAAAGGCCTTGTTTTAACTTAATTACCTCTTATAAAGTCCTATTTCCAAATACAGTCACACTCTGAAGCTCTGACAGTTACATATGACATGTTCAACCTATGAACATTTGGGGGGGACATGATGTATCCCAGTACTTGGTGCATGTGGTTTCTTCCTTTTTATTTTTTTTTTCTTTTTTGGTACTGGGGATGGAATCTGTTACCGTGTCGGTGGTCACCGTGAGTTCTTTTCCTTAGCCCAGATAGATATCATGGGCCGGGAAATAAAGAGCCAGGACAAGCAGTTGGAATTTAGTGCAGGTAAAAAGGTTTATTATAAAATCAGGGGTAACGTGCCATGTCTCAAAGAGGAGGGGAAGGGAGAGAGGTGGGGGGAGAGCCTCGCCTCCCAGGAGAATGCAATGGAGCAGAGTGCTGATGCGCCCCCTGAACCCCCATCTTAAATAGTTTTTGTCCTATCTGGTCTTCCTTACCTGGGTTGCTAAGTTCCCAGGCCAATAGACCCACTTTGTCATGGTTTTTTTTTTTTTTCAGTTCTTCCCAGGCCCGTAGCCTTCTAAGTTTTAAGGTTTGTAACTTTCTTAGTGTTGGCCTTCATCTTATCTTTGTTGCCATGCCGACCCAGCAGGCTTGGGACAGAAGCCCAAACAGCAGGCTGGGAAGAGTAGGAAACAGCCTGTTTTAACCTTATAATGCCTGCTCTGCTTCAGGACAGGGCATGGTATGAGACCACCCATAACCAGATCAGAATTCAGGGGCATCCTACCCCCAAGCTACATTCCCAGCCCTTTTTATTTTTTGTTTTGAAACAGGGTCTTGCTAGGTTGCTGAGGCTGGTCCTGAACCTGTGATCCTCCTGTCTCAGCTTCCCAAGTACTGGGATCACAGGCGTGTGCCACCACCCCAGGTCTATGCATGTTATTTCTTATAGGGAGGGTAGGAGTGGAGCGCTCTCTCCCCCCCCACACACACACACATACACATTGTGGATGGTGGTGCAAATTTGTTCAACTGCTTTGGAGCACTTGTTGGGCAGGGTCTACACAAGGCGAATGGTACCTTACATTACTTATAACCCACTGAAACGCATCCTTGCACTCACCCAAGGACAGACAGCAGAATGTTCATCACGGCACTGTCCATAAGAGCCCCAAACTGGAAGCTACCCAGACGCCCAGCAAGAGTTGCCTGGATAAATAAAGTGTGGTATATTCACACAATGGAATACACCACCCCAAAACTAGAATGAAGGAAGTACAGAGCATGCAATATCCAGGGCCAACCCACACAAACACAATGCTGCACAAAACAAGCTGGGTGCGGGAGACCAGAGGCTTTTGATTTTCTTTATATAAAATATATAAACAGGCAACACTGACGAAGGTGGTATCAAAAGTCCAGGCAATACAAGTCGCCTTTCAGGCTGCTGGAGATGTGCCCTTTCTTGCATGGGTTAAACCCATGCAAAATCTGGGAAGATCCGTGGAGCTATACACTATTGATTTCTGCAACTTCCTGTAAGTTATATTGCAATTAAAAGTATTTCAGGGAGTGTGTTGTGGAAGGAGAGTAATTCCTTCTGGGGGGAAAAATCTTATCTAGAAAGATTTCCTCACCACCTAGGTAAAATCCATATCTTCCCCCCAACCTTTCTGCTTCTGACAGCCCAGCCCCAGCTTCCCTTCTGCCCAGCTCTGACCCTCCACTCCCGGGCAGCCCCGGCCCTCACCTGTGCTCAGCTGGCTGCCCGAGGCCACTCACCTCTGAGTACCCAGCTTGCCCCGGGTTGAAGATGCTTCCTCTCAACTGTTCTCAGTAAGTTCTCACCTGCCTGACCTGCTTGCCCTTGACAGAGCTATTTCCTGGAGCAGGTTTGTGGACAGGAACACCTTCCCAGGCCCAAGCCAGATGGCGTGTGTCTGCCCTTCCCTGACCTCCTTTCTAATTCGTGGGACTGACACCTGCTCCTTGACCCTGCGCCTCAGGAAAAAAGCACGTTTTCCACTGACCCAGATTTTGTGCCTTTGACAGTGAATAAGAAGTTGGACTTTTGCCCCCAGAGATTGAAGCTTTGCAAAATGCTCTCTCGGATCAGGTGAGAAAAAAAGAAGGCTGGTTGGCTCAGAGGCTGAGTCGCTCTTTGTTGAAAGATTGCTGGGGGGCTGGGGGGTGGCAGGGGAAGGCTGGTCCTCCCAGCAGTCTTGATGAGTGACAACTCATCTCATCCAGAGCATTCAAGGTGGGGTTTTTTTCTGTTTCTTTTTTAAAGCTTTATGGAGGCCTAATTTACCTACCATAAAACTCACCTTTCTAAGGATGCAATTCCGATCATTAATTTATTACAGAGCTGTGCAGCCATCACCATAATCTAATTTTAGACCATTTCCATTCCTCCCAAAAGAAAGGGCTGTGCCCACTACATTCACTCCCACTGTCCCCCAATCCCCTCCACTCCTAGCCATCCACTAATCTACTTTCTAGCTCCATAGATTTGCCTACTCCCAAACATCTCCCATAAATGCCATACACTTGTGGGTTTTTCTGTCTGGCTTCTTTCTCTTAGCATAATGTGTTTGAGGTTTATGGATGTTGTACCAGGTGTCAGAACATTATTCCTTTTCATTGTCGTATGATATTCTTTTGTTTTTGCGGTACCTAGGGCGATTCTACCTCCAGGCTACACCCCCAGCCCTATTTTTTATTCTTCATTTTGAAACAGGGTCTCACTAAGTTGCAGAGGACCTCACTAAGTAGCTGAGGCTGGCCGCGAACCCGGATCCTCCGGTCTCAGCCTCCCAAGTACTGGGATTACAAGCGTGCACCACCATGCCCGGCCGTCATATGATATTCTATAGTATAGAGATGCCACGTTTTGCTTATCCATTTACCAGACGATGGAGATTTGGGTTGTTTCCTGTTTTATCTACTCTGAATAGCACTGCCATGAACACATGCATGCGTGTCTCTCTGTCAACACTATGTTTCTATATCTCTTAAGTGGATTCCTCGGAGTGGAACTGTGAGGTCATGTGGTACCTCTCTCTTTCACATTTTGAAGAACTCCAGACTGTTTTTCCTAAGCAGTTCACCTGCCTACATTCCCAGCAGCCATGTGTGACGGCCCCAATCTCACCACATTCCCCCCAGTGCTTATTCTTGTCTCTCCCTTTGATTCTACTCATCCTAGTGGATATAAAATGGTATCTCCTTGTGGTTTGGGATTTCATTTCCCTGATGACTAATGCTGTTAGCTATTCTTGTGTTTACTGTTCTTAAGGAGACCTCTTTTAAAAATAATACATTCAAAAGAACAAGAAGTCAGCTGTGATGGCACATGCCTGTAATCCCAGTACTTGGAAGGCTGAGACGGGAGGATCATGGGTTTGAGGCCAGCCTCAGCAACTTAGCAATACCCTCAGTAACTTAGTGAGACCTTGTTTCAAAAAGTAAAAAAGGGATGGGGTGTAGCTCAAAGGTAGAATGCTCCTGGGTTCAATCCGTAGTACCCCCCCCAAAAAAAAAACAATAAAGCAAACACAGCTTGATTAAAAACCTAGGTTGGAATCTTAGCTTTGCTACTTACTGGACTGGTTTTACAAAACTTTGCACGCAGACACTGCATTTATTTAGCACTTTACACCTGATAAAGTGCTTTTACATTGACAATCTTATTTAGACCACATTTCTATTATTACCGTGTATGTGTGTGTGTGTGTGAGAAAGAGAGAGAGAGAGAGAGAGAGAGAGAGAGAGAGACTGGGGATTGAACCCAGGGGCATTCTACCTCTGAGCTACACCACCAGCCCTATTTTATTTTTTATTTGGAAACAGGGTCTTAGTACGCTGCAAAGGGCCTCGCTAAGTTGCCGAGGCTCTTATTGCCCTCATTTTTATAGATGAAGAAACCGAGGCTCTGAGAGGTTTAGTGGCTTGCCCAAGGTAGCATAGTTACTAGGTGACAGGGGTGGGCTTCAACTCAGGTGTGTCTGAAACCAAAGCTGCTGCTTTTAACTACTCTACGTGTATTTCCACTGCCTGGTAGCTCTAAGCTTCACAGTTCTGATAACCATATGTTGTGGTTTGGATCTGCAATGTTCCCCAAAGTCTCCTGTGCTCAGGAGTGGATCTTTGGGAAGTGATGGGATCATGAGGCTCTGACCTCATCTGTGGATCAATGCCTCGATGGCTGAATGAACTGCTGAGAGGCGGGACCTAGTCGGAAGAATTAAGTCATTGGGGGCATGCCCTGGAAGACATGACTTCTCTCTGGCTCTTTCCCTTTCTCCCCTGCTTCCTGACTGCCGTGAGCTGAGCAGCTTTCCTCTGCCATATCTTTCCACCTTACCTCAAGCCCAAAGCCATGGAGCCAGCTGACCATGCACTGGATCATGGGAAACCATGAGCCCAAATAGATCTTACCTCCTCTAAGTTGTTCTTGTCAGGTGTTTTGGTGACAGCAATGAAAAGCTGACTAATACACTATAGAATGAGTGCTCTCACATTGAGCCGCAGGGGATGAGGTATAGAGAATAATGAGACTTTATAAGGTACTATTCTAATTGCTCTACCTAAGTTAACTCACATAATCCTCAAAACAAACAATGAGCTAGGTTCTTTTATTTCCCTATTTTCTAGATTAGAAAAACAGGTTCACAGAGGTCCAATCCTTTGGTCAAGGTCGCCCAGCAAATCCAGGCAGTATGGTTCCAGAACCTGAGACCTTACACTTACTGAGCCTGTGCTACAGGTTTTTTAATGCAAACCATCTCAAAACAGGAAGTTAGTTTATTCTAGTGAAATAGAATACAGCCACAGAGTTCATGGCACCTCCGGCCCCTTTCTCGTTGTACCTTTACCACAACCACATGGGTTCACCTATCCTGGGGAAGCTCATCTCCTGGGCAACCACATCCTGCCAACATCTGGGTCCCTCCCAGGCCCTTATTCAGAACTCACTAGCCACCATCTTCATGTTCATCCTCCAGGCTGTTCCTGGGCCTCCTTTTTTCATTTTGGGAAGCTGTTTCTTCCCAGCATCTCAGCAGCTATAGGCCAAATTTTTTAAATTTTCATTTAGATGTTGAATTCAAGCCAGGTGTCTTGGTCAACATTTTCACTGCTGTGATCCAAAAAAAATCTGACCACACAACTTAGAGGAAGGTAGATTTATTTGCTCACAGTTTTGGAGATTTCCAGGTGTAGTCCATGTGAGGCTGGGTCTGCAGAGCTCAGGACATGGTGGCAGGAAGTGGAGAGAGGGAGAGCACAAGGCTCCGCACTCACATTGTAGAGGCTGTAAGCAAGAGTGAGCAAACAAGCAAAGACAAAAGCACAGTCCCTAAGGCCACACCCCCAGGGATCCACCTTCTCCAGCCACACCCACCTGCCTAGGTTACCATCAGTAAATCCATTACAATATATTTATCTTCTGGTGATATTACAATCCTCATGACTATATCAACTCTGAACATTAATACATGAACTCTTCAGGGGACATTCTATAGCTAGCCATAGCACAGGACATAGACAAAAGTTTCCCTCTGTCCTCACCACTCCCCACTGCTCATGCCCACTTGACTCCACCATCTGCACTACCTGCCTGGCTCCTGAGGGCATGTGACTTTGTGAGTTCTGGCTTACATCCTCCTTGGGACAATGGTTCTACTAAATACTGATTCCCACAAGACAGCTTGGGGAAAAGATATTCCAACGTTAGGTGCCTTTGGGAGACAGTAGCTCCTCTCTAATAGATTATGAGGCATTTCAAAGGCCCTGAAAACCCTGCAGTTTAAAAAAGAATCCTAATTTACCCAGCACTTCCCAAATTTATTGGTTTATCCAATCCCTGTTCTCAAGGAATCCCTGTACATATCCAAAGGATATAATGTCATCAAGAACACATTCTAGAAAAGACTACTGTGGACATAATCCTATTACCCCTATATAAGGCCACTGGGGCCCAGGAAGTCTGCATTTTATAACATCATTTATCTTTGCCAAGTAATTTTGATGCAGAGACACAATGCGCCCGAGCATAGCATGACTCATGAAATCTCTGACAATTACCATTTGCCCGGCACTTTACAACTTACAAAGCTTATTCCTATACATCATCACCTTTGAAATGCTGCAATATTCAGCCTCAGCTGCTGTAACAAAAAAAAGAAAGAAAAGCAAAGAAAAAATGAGCTAGAGGTTGGGAAGTCCAAGCTCAAGGTGCTGGTAGATTCAGTGTCTAGTGAAGGCCCGCTTCCTGGTTCATATATGGCTGTGTTTTCACTCTGTCTTCCTATGGTAGAAGGTAAACAAGCTCTCTCTGGTCTCCTTTATAAGGTCATTAATCCCATCCATGGGGGTTCTGTCCTCATGACCTAATCGCCTCCCCCAATCCTCACCTCTTAATTCTAGTTCCTTGGGTTTAAGATTTCAACATAATGAATTTTGAGGGTAAAAAGCACCCCAGTTCATCTCACAATTCATGTCCTTCTTTTTTTTTTTTTGCGGTACCGGGGGATTGAACGCAGGGGCGTTCTACCTCCGCGCTACGCCCCCGGCCCTATTTTTTATGCTTTGTTTTGAAACCAGGTCTCGCGAAGTTGCGGATGGCCTCACTAAGGAGAGAGAGAGAGAGAGAGAGAGAGAGAGACAGGGAGAGAGAGCGAGAGCTGAGGCTGGCCACGAACCCTGATCCTCCGGTCTCCGCCTCCCAAAGTACTGGGATTACAAGCGTGCGCCACCACGCCCAGCCTAAATTCATGTCCTTCTTACATGCAAAATACTCCATCCCAGTATCTCCAAAAGTCTTAATTCATCCCAACATCAACTCGAAAGTCTGAACTTCAAAGTCTCACCTGAATATCCTCTAAATCAGATGTGGGTGAAATTCTGAGGCTAATTCCCCTCCAGCTGTGACCCTGTGAAATCAAACAAGTTTGGGGCTTCCAAAATATAATGGTGTGACAGGCTGTTTCAGTCAACATTCTCACTGCTGTGATCCAAATACCTGACCACACAATTTAGAGGAAGGAAAATTTATTTGCTCAGTGTTCTGGAGATTTCAGGGATTCAGTCCCTGTGATGTTGGATTACATCGGCAGAGCTCAGGGTAGGCAGCAGGAAGGAGAGAGAGAGATCTCTACTCTCACATCATGGAGGCCAAAAGTAAGAGAGAGCTAGTAAAAGGGATTCAAAGACACAAGCCCAGTCCCTAAGGCCACACCCCCAGGGACCCACCTCCTCCAGCCACACCCACCTGCCTAAGTTACCACCCAATTAATCCATTACAATGGATTTATCCACTGATGAGATTACAGCCCTCGTGATTTAATTGTATCAACTCTGAACATCAATACATGAGTTCTTTCGGGGGACATCCTATATCTAGCCATAACATAGGCCCAGGACAAGCACTCCCATTCCAAAAGAAAGAAATAGTGAAGAAAGACAGGATGGCTGGGTGAGGTAGTGTGCACCTATAGTACCAGCTATTTGGGAGACTGAGGCAGGAGGATCACTTAAGCCCAGGATTTTGAAGCCAACCTGGACAATGCAGTAAGACACCCAACTCAAAAAAAAAAAAAAGTCAAGGAAATGGGTCCCCAGCAAATCCAAACTCTTAAGGCTCAAGAATACTCTTCCTTGGCTCAGTGCTCGCCTTCCAGGCCCACAGGGTGGAGGTTCCAGCCCACAGGCTCCAGGCAGCCCTGCCGCACAGCTTGCTGGGTACAGCCATGCCTGCAGCTCTCACAGGTTGGAATCACATGCCTGTGGTTCTCCTGAGCTGAAATCACACGCAGTGCCTCCACTGTTCTGGGGTCTCTGGGGCTACCTCTCTCCTGTGGTTCTGCTGGGCATTGCCCTAGCAGAAGATCTCTCTAGTTCAGTACCTGCGTCTTATGCCCACAACTCTAGGAGACTCTATTGAAATTGAGGTACAAGTATCCCTGCCACCATGGCTCTATATACTCTGTGCACATGTTCAGGGCCAAAATCTGCTGCCTAGGACTTCCGGAGGAGTGACAACCATGGTTCATGCCACACTGGGGCCCATGGAGCCACATCTGGGGATGGCTCATGAGCAAAGTACAGGAGTGCATCCCTGCAGGATGGAGTGATGCCGGGCAAGGCATGCCATGGTCCCAGAGGCACCTGCAACTTCTCCTTTAAAATTGTTCTGGTGGTCTCTGGATCACCATGTAGGTGAGGAAGGTCATTCTCCCATTGTCTTAAACAATAGTCCCTGCTTCTGTTTAAATAGCTGAATAAGCCGGGTATAGTGGCACACACACACCTGTAATCTCAGAATATTGGAGGCTGAAATAGGAGGATCACAGGTTTGAGGCCAGCCTCAGCAACTTAGCAAAGCCCTCAGTAACTTAGTGAGACCCTGTTTCAAAAGAAAAGATAAAACAGGGCTGGGGGTGTAGCTCAGAGGTAGAATGTCCCTAAGTTCAATCCCCAGTACCACAAAAAATAAATAAATAAAATAACTAACAGACCAATCTCCTTATCAGAAAGTCATACCCTTAAAGTTCTCTCCCACATAAACCTCCTCATTCTTTATAATACAGGTAAGCTAGGGATTCTCCAAATCTTCAAGATCAGCTTCCTTTCTGGTCCACAATTCCTTCTTTAAGTCATTTTTCTCTTCTCACATTTTACTCTCAGCAGTCAAGAAAAGCCAAGGCGCCCCTTCAACACTTGGCTTAGATACTTCCTCAGCCAAATATCCAATTACATCAATTGCAAGCTCTACTTCCCATAAAACTCTAGGACACAAATACGATGCGGCCAAGTTCCTTGATGCTTTGTAACGTGGGTGGCCTCTCCTCCGTTGTCCAATAACCGTTGCTCATTTCCATCTGAGACCTCATCGGAATGGCTTTTGCCATCTGCTGTGATTTGAATGTGTCCCTCAAAGTCCCTGCATTAGAAACTTGATCCCCAATATGTCAGAGCCAGGAGGGTGGGGTCCAGTGGTAGTTATCTGGGTCCTGGCAGCAGCACCTCATGAATGGAGTAATGCTGTTATGTTGGGAGAGGGTTTGTTATTGTGGGAGTGGGTTCCTTATGAAAGAACAAGTTGAGCCCTCTCTTGCCCTCTCCTCTGCCTTGTCTCACCCTCTCACCTTCTGCCATGAGAGGATGCAGCAAGAAGGCCCCGCCAGAGGCTGGTACTTTGATACTGGATTTCCCAACCTCCAGAACTATGAGAAATATTTTTCTTTTCTTTATAAGCTATCCAGTCTCTGGTATTCTGTTACAGAAGCACAAAATGGATTGAGGCACCCTCCATATTTCTACCAACATTCTTAATTACCTTGGTATTCTCTAAGGAGATTGAGGCTTTCTCTGCAGCACTCTTTTTCTTCTGAGCCCTCATCAGAACTATCCTTAACTCACAGCAATGTGGACTTTTTCTAGCATGTATCTCAAAACTCTTCCAACCTCTACCTATTGCCCCGTTTCAAAGCTACTTCTACATTGTTGGGTATTTATTACAGGGGCTCCCCACTTTTTTAGAGCCAATTTCCTGACCTAAATAATTTCCTATAAAATGAACTAAAGATTCCATGAAAACAAAGTCTGTGGTATTTTAATGATCCCAGCATCCCTTGCATGCATGGAACATGACACATAGTAGGCACTCAAATAAATACTATGGATGAATAAATGAAGGTGTTCCTACAGCCCTGTGCCTTTGCCCACTCGCAGAATGGATCGCCTCATACTGATATTGATTGTTGAGCTCAGGAAGGTGGAGACAGAGTCCATTATGCTCATACAGCATCTGAGGGGCATAGCTTGAGGCTGGAGGGCTGAAGACCCTAATCATGTTGTTTGGTTGAATGAAGAAAGAATACATCTTTGCATACAGGCTTTGGAAGCAGATATGGGGGTTGTAGGAGTAACCCTAAGCAAGTTACTTAATCTTTTTGTACCCCTGTTTCTCACCTACAAAATGAGGATAAGACATCCTCTATAGAATTCTTTTATGGGTTAAATGAGCCAGCTCTTAACACGATGCCTGGCACAAAGTCATCGCTCAGCCAATGCTAGTTGTTATTAGGATCATTAATAGTCATCAATAATCGGTTCTCAGAATAGGTTAGCATCCTGCTCGGTAAAGAACATCAACCTTCTGTCAAAACTGTCAAAGCACAAGATTTCCTTCCTTCCCTTTATGCAAAAAAGACAAAGGTATGTTCCATTTAGACTCCAGCTAAGAGTTCTCCCTGAGACTCCGGGAAGGTGAAAATGACTTCATTTTCATTCATCTTCCCTGGGCTCTTTCGTCTGACACTGGCAACAGAGCTTTAAGCATTGGATATTGGCTCGTCCTGATTCATTACCCCGGCCTCTCCCTGCACACCCACCTCTGCTGGCTGAGTTGCAAAGCTTGGCTCCAGATGGTCCCCATCAGGACCTGAGCACTCACCCCGCGAATGGAAAGCACCTGGGTGGCCTCTCCGCTCCTCGCCTTGTAGAGCCACTTCCTTCTCTGAGCTGCCCTTTGGTCCCCCAAACCCAAGAAACACTCCCGGCCCTCTGTCGCCATGTAGAAATGACCACCGGGTAACGGCTTTTAAAATACAAAATTGCATCAAGAGCAAGGGCTGCGTGGGTCCTACCTTCAGCAAGGAATTTTCCCCCTGTTTGGTTTGGCCATCCAGTGGAGCATTAGACAGCAGTTTAATCATTATTACCAGTGCTGCACTGCGACTCTCTGGAGAAGCACTAAACTGGAATGAAAAGGAACTGACATAATTAGTCTGACACAGTTCAATAGGGAACTATTACACCAAAGGTAATGAGCTCCAATGATATGTTAATGTTATTGTAAGAAATTATGCCAGCGCAACAAAGTGGCTTTGAGTTGGGGATGGGGGAGGCGGGGACAAGCTTGGAATTTTCCCAGGCTAATGCAGAAAACAAAATAAAATCAAGAAGGCTGGTAAAACTCCCTTTCCTCTGACCCTGAGGTCACTGCCTGTGGTCACTTGGGGCTGCGGATCTGTTAGAGCTATGGGGTGCTGCAGAAGCCACGCAGGCGAAGCTGTCACTGTCGATATGCACAAGTGGCTGGATGTTCGTTCAACCAGGAAAATAAAAAGCTCAAGAAAACCGCTCTGAGCACTAAAAATCGATGTGGGGATATTGTAATCACGGTCCCTTACAGTAGCTCAACACTGCACAGTTTACAGTATTTTCATGGCCCTTATGAGAAGCGGAGGGGTACGGTCCAAGGACCAGGACTGTGCCCGCCACTTAATAGTGGACCTGGTCAGGTAAATTAGCATCTATGCATCTAGCCTCAGCAATCCTCATCACCAAAGTGGGCGCCATAATCCCTACCTTCAAAGTTGAAATAAGTCCCATGAAGTGTTATGCCAAGACCCTTTGTCCCGGAGAGACCACCAGGAGACCAGGCCGCATGCAACCACAGAAGAGCCTTTATTCAAGCTTAAGCTTGGGTGCCCGACATAAACTGACACAGCAGTTCAGTACGGGGACCTCGGGCACGTTTTCCCTTCAGTTTTTATAATTCTTAAACAAAGAGCCTCAGTTTCCCTTTGCTAATTGGACAGTCCCACGTGGGGTTTCTCTGACCTTTACAATGGTTGGTTATAGATACAGTTGATCATCACAGACTGGTTAGACATTTGCTGTCCTTGTACATTCTATATTGGAAGATGTTTTCCCTAACTTTCCAGACTGTTACAGTAATAGTAACCACAATAACCATTAATCTATAGAAGGCCATCTTGACCTCAGTCAGGAGGGTCCCAAGTAAGGACGTTTTGTTTTCCCAACAGATGTTTGAGTCAGGGGGGTTTTACCAAGGACATTCTGTTATTTTAGCAAAGGCCTGAGTCAGACTTGCTAGCAATTTTGCTCTAACTGTTTAAGTGCCTTTACAGAAGCACCCATTTTGTAGCAGGTGTGCACTAAGATGTAGTTAATATGGTGCTGGTTTCTCGTCTTTGGACAAAGCTGACAACGGTAAGCTCTGAGGAATGTCAGCATTCACCAGAAACTCTTGATTAACATCCATTCTCAAAAGAAGGCAGGACTGTCACAATCCCAAGCCAGCAAATATCAACATTTCCAAAACATGACTGAGCGTTTCCCATACCCAAATAACCTAACTCCACACTAGTGGGAGTCCTGGCCAAGGCTGGCATGACCGCTGAAGCATGAACTTTTGCCTGGTGGAGTTCTTTTTTTTTTTTTCAATCAAAGTTCTCTGAACATAAAGAGGAAAAGAGAGGAAGCCAACACCTTACCCCCACCCCAGAAAGTAATAACTCTCTTTATGATTCCCCCACTTCTTATTTCCCCTGGTTTAAAATGAAAATAACCAGGCAAGGTGGTACACGCCTGCAATCTCAGTACTTGAAAGGCTGAGACAAGAAGATCACAGGTTCAAGGCCAGCCTCAGCAACTTAGCGAGCCCCTCAGCAACTTAGTGAGACCCTGTTTCATAATTAAAAATAAAATAGGACTGGGGTGTAGCTCAGAGGTAAAATGCCCTTGGGTTTAATCCCCAGTACCACAAAAAAGTAAATAAATGAAATGAAACAATAACTAACCAGGCCCGGTGGTGCACACCTGTAATCCCAGTACTTGGGAGACTAAGACAGGAGGATCTCAGAGTTGAGGCCAACAGTGTATGGTAACTTAGCGAGGCCCTGTTTCAATATAAAAAATGTTAATTAGTTAATTAATTAATTTTTAAAAGGGCTGGGGGCATAGTTCAGTGGTAGAATGTTCCTGGGTTCAATTCCCAGTACCACAATAAAATAAAATAAAATAAAATAAAATAAAATAAAATAAAATAAAATAAAACAGAACAATAATTATAACTTATTTTTTAAAAAGGCTGGGGATGTAGCTCCATGGTAGAGTGCTTGCCTAGCATGCATGAGGCCCTGGGTTTAATCCCCAATACCATACACACAGAAAAAGGAACGTATAGCCAGGCTTGGTGGCGCACACTTGTAATCCCAATACTTGGGAGGCTGAGACCAGAGGATCTGGGTTCACAGCCAGCCTCAGCTACTTAGTGAGGCCCTCTGCAACTTAGTGAGGCCCTGTTTCGAAATAAAAAATAAAAAATAGGGCTGGGGTGTAGCTTGGAGGTAGAATGCCCCTGGGTTCAATCCCCAGTACCGCAAAAAAAAAGGAACATATATGCAGTTGGTCTTCCATATCCATGGGTTCTACATTGGTGGATTCAACCAGCCATAGCTCAAAAGTATTTTTTAAAAATTGTGTACGTACTGAACATGTATAGACTTTTTCTTGTCATTATTCCCTCAACAACACAGTACAACAGAATGAAATTGGCCAAATTATGTTATGTGCATGTATAAATATGTCGCAATGAATCCCACTATTATGTATAATTATAATGCACCAATGTAATTTTTTTAAAAAAAGCAATACAGTATAACAACTATTTATATAATGTTTACATTGTGTTAGGTAGTACAAATAATCTAGAGATGACTTAAAGTATACAGGGGATATGTATAGTTTACATGCAAATTGTACTCCATTTTATATAAGGGACTTGAGCATTTGTAGATTTTGATATCCAAGGGGGGAGTCCTGAAACCAAACCCCATCTCCCAATGTATACAATTTACAGTTTATATACTGATTTCACAGCCATTACTTTTTCCACCCAAAACAATTTCAATGAACGATAGGGCAGGCATTTTTACTCTTCCCATTTTGTAAATAAGGAAATCAGGGGCCACACACACAAGTCATGCAGAACAAGAAAGTGGGATGAGATTTGAACTTGAGCTCTGATGCCAATCCCAGAAACAAGAAAATCCCATTACTGGGTTGCTCCCCATTCCAACACCCCACCACCTCTGCAAACCTCAGCACCTGGTACAAGGTATTCTTGGTATTAATTGCCTTAGCAGGCATTGCCTTTGCATTCTAGAAAGGTGCGTCCTTTGCCTCTGGGAGAGTATAGAAACCAGATGAATTAGGTTTATGATCTCTCAGGCTAGAGCGTGGCTGGTGGTTTGTTATCCCAAAGGAATAAAGGGCCAGGGCCCAGCCCATGACCTGAGGGATTTTGCCCCATCAATCCTCCATTGATACTCTCTGTCTTCTCAAACCAAACCTTGAACCTGAGGAGAGTGTAACATCTTTTGAAGTCAAGAATTTGAGTAAGCCCACACAAGGTATCCAATAGCAACAGGTGACATCTAGGCTAGTGGCTCTCAAAGCATGCTCCTCTGACCAGCAGCATCTGTAGCACCAGGGACTTAGAAAGGTCAGTTCTCAGGTCTAACCCAGACCTACTGAATCAGACTCTCTAGGGATGGCGCCCAGCAATCCACAGTTTCATGATCCCTAACAGGTTCTCTGGTACACACTGCAGTGTGAACACCACTGATCTAGCATCCTGACTTCACATGTCACAAAGTGAAGAAAAAGGAATAAGGTCTCTGTTATGGTTAAATACAGAATGTCCCCTGAAGAGCTCATATATTAATGATCAGAGTTGATGTAATTAAGTCATGAGGGTCGTAATCTCCTCCATGGATAAATCCGTGGACTTACTGGGTGGTAACCTGGGCAGGAAGGGGGTAGATAGAGGAGGTGGGTCCCTGGGGATGTGGCCTTGGGGATGATATATGGTTCCTCCTCTGCTCGTTTTCTCACTTGCTGTCTCACGTGCGCTCTCTCTCTCTCTCTCTCTCTCTCATTCTCTCTCTCTCTCTCTTTCTCTCTCTCTCTCTCTCTCTCTCTCTCTCTCTCTCTCTCTCTCTCTGGCTTCAAGCCTCTGTGAGCCCATGCTCTCCCTCTCTCTGCTTCCCACCGCCATGCCCTGAGCTCCACAGACCAGGCCTCACATGAACTGAAACCCAAAATCTCCAAAAACTGAGCAAATAAATCTGCCTTCCTCTAAGTTGTGTGTGATCAGGCTTATGGGTCATAGCAGTGAGAATGCTATCTGAGACGTCTCATTGGGGACACTCCTTCATTCTCACCCTGCCACTCCCAGTTCCTCGGCATCTTCCACCTGAAGCCGTGCCTGTAAGTCTGACCACCCCCACCAGTATTCAGCCTTCCTTCCAGACTGTCCACATTTTTCTGAACAGTTTTGCCTTTTGTCCTGCGTGCAGCCCACTCCATTGCAGGAAGATATCGTGGGGCTTCCCCTGCTCTGTCCCAGGACAACTGGGACCCCTGGGCTGGAGAGAGAACTGGCTTCAATTCCACTTCAAGCTTTCCCAGCTGACCACAGCTGCAGCCGGGTTTCCTCCTGACAATTTAAGGACAAACTCATTTTTCAACCAAAGAATTGATTTTCTCCTGAAGACGTCATATTCTAGTTTACAAGAGAAGTGTGAGTTCTTCCTATTATTATGACTGATCCCACTCCTTGTGAAATAATGCCCTGCCCTTAGGATCCCAGAGCAGCACTTTCTGCCTCCCTGCACTATTTTCACTCCAAGGGGCCAATACTTGGCTGAAAGTGCCTGAGTCACCAAACACGTAGACCAGGATTTGGAACCTCAGGAAGGAGGAGGTGGCCTCCAGCCTTACACAAAGCCCCCTGGCAGGCACAGTGTGAAGAATGCACACACCACAAACACTTCACACACACACAGAGCTGGCCACAAACCACAGGCGGAGCTGGCCCCTCATTGGCTGCCTAGGGAAACCCTGGGTATGTGCCAATACCTCCTGTGTAGGCAACAATGCTGTTCCTGGGAGGAGCATCAGTATTGGAAGGCTACTGGTCTGAGTCCTGCCCAGTAGTGAGCCAGTCCCATGAGTCACAAGGAACCCACTGGAGGTGTTTTTCCCAACAGGTTCCCCAGTGGCCACTGGCAGAGGGACCTCCCAGGAAGAGCACCCTGCCCCCCTCGAAGCTCTGGCTTAGACACAGATGAATCGGGTAGGACCTCCGGCTGCCATGTTGTCAGATGGTGGCTCTACATTCCCCTGAGGGCCCCCACCAAAAGTCCCCCAGTGCTATCTCTGCAGAGCAGCAAGTAATAGAGTAGTTAGGAGCAAAAGTGGCAGACTTGGATGGATTGTGACCAAATCCCAGACCCACCATGCTTATCTGAGCTACTTTACTCTCTGGATGTCCATTTATTTCCCTGTCTGTTTTATGGGAATAATAATAATAATAATAATAATAGCAATAATGCCTACTTTATACTCACTAGCCCATAGTATACACTCAATTTTAAAGATAGGAGTACTTTTCTCGTTACTATCATTTTACTATTTGCAGTGGCTGCAGGATGGGAGAAAGTTACAGGAAAGGAACCATTAACCCAAAACAGCCATGCCTGCCTCCTATTCTATGTCCAGCACTCGAGAGAGGCCAAGCTGAATGTCAACGCTCTCACCAGCACCTCGACAGCTGAGGGGCTCTGTCCATGGAGAGGTCTGAGCCTGATACATGGCAGCATTTGATTTCCTGTGCTGGTGATCCTTCTGTGGCTGCCAGAGCAGGCTCACTATCAGCTTCGGGAGATGGAGACTCGATTCCCTCAAAGGGCAAAAAGTGTTCCTTGTACCCACAGTATGCCCAGGAAGCACCGACGCTCCATCCTACAGCCAAGGCTGGGTCTGAGCAGCCAAAGCCACTCCATACCAGGATCAGAACGCAAGTAAGGTCCAATACCTTATACAACTAAGGTATTTAGAAATAGAGCTGGCTACAGGTATGGCTGGATGCAGGGGCTCCAAAATATATTATGTAATAAATACTTATTAACATTTCTGTGTTCCAGGCAGTGTTCTGAGCATATATACTAATACCCTGCCTTCAGGAAGCCTAAGACTACATAAGAATGTGCATTCTTACCCCACCTGTCTGAGGGGACACAGCCAAGTGCCCCCTCGTGGTCCACAAGTAGCTATGCTAGTGGCTGTTGAGGCTACATCTGTTCAGGTTCAAGTACATCAGAAAAGAATGAATGCTGGCAAAAGTCCTTGAAACAACTGATTAGACATCCAGGAGACAAGCTCCCACTCCTGAAGCAGTAACTGTGACCAGAGGAATAAGATGTGGTAGTTGGCTCAGGCCCTAGTCTCATGATCCATCCAGACCATCAAAATGAAGATGGAGGAGGGAGGGAGCAGGTAAAGAGGGGTTGATGCTAGAAAGAACAGCAGATGTCTACTCTGCTCCTTCTGCCCAGGGTCTGCTTGCCTGAAGCTCACCCTCCTCTACAAGATATAAAAAACCTCCCCTGATATACTGGGTAGGCAGAGTTCTTTCCTTCCTTCCTTCCTTCCTTCCTTCCTTCCTTCCTCTTTCTCTCTTTCTCTCTTTCTCTCTTTCTTTCTTTCTTTCTTTCTTTCTTTCTTTTTGGTAGTCCTGGGAACTGAGCCCAAAGATTGAGCTTGGGTATAGCCTGAGCTACACCCCCAGCTCTTTTTATTTTTTTGTATGGAAACAGGATCTCACTAGGTTGCTGAAAGCCTCACTATGTTGCTGAGGCTGTCCTTGAACCTGCGATCCTCCAGTCTCAGCCTCCCAAGTACTGGGATTATAGGCGTGCACCACCACACCCGGCTCTACTCTCCTTTCTTCCCTGTTTTTTTCCCAAAGGAAGAAACAATAATAAAAATGTATTCAGGTACCCAATCTACAGTTTACAGATTAATTTTACATCCATTGTCTCCTTCCAAATGATCCCTGTGAAATGACAAGTGCTAACCACTGAATGTGTCCCCCCAAACTCATATGTTGATAACCTAATACCCAATGTGATGGCATTAGGAGATGGGGCTCCGGGAAGGTAATTTGGGTTAGATGAGGTCATGATATGGAGACCTCATGATGGTATTAATGTCTTTATAAGAAAAGACACTGGGGGAGCTTGCTCATGCCCCCTACCCCCACCCCAACTAGCACAAAGAAGCCACGTGAGGACACAGGGAGAAGGCAGCCGACTGTAAGCCAGGAAGACACGAAAGCCCAACTGTGCTGTCTGATCTCAGATCTCAGTTCCCAACCTCAGAACAGTGAGAAAATAAATGACTGCTATTCAAGTCCCCAATTCGTTGTTTTTGTTGGTTCAGCCTGAGCTAACTAAGACTATAGGGTAGGCTTTGACATCTTCCTGTCCCAGACCCCTCCAAGACTATCTAGAAGGACAGCAGCACTTTGAGGAAAGGCTTCTGCCACTGTGTAACCCAGAACAGAAAGGCATGAAGGAAGCACAGGTGGGCAGGGGATAGGGTCAGCCAGGCCCTTGTCTCCTTCCACAGTGTACCACCTAGAGCTCTGCAGCAGGAACCGGAACCTTAGATGCAGGCTCACTTCCGGTCCTCATGGGGCCTCATTTCCGGTCCTCACGGGGCCTCACTTCCGGTTCTCACACGGCCTCACTTCCGGTCTTCATGGGGCCTCACTTCCGGTCCTCACTGGGCCTCACTTCCGGCCCTCTTTCCAGGCTCTGCAGGAGAGTGAGAGCTACGTGGCAGCTTTGGTGTGGGAGAAAGAGCCCTGACCACTGACTTAGGAGCTAGGACACCTGGCCTGTAGTCTTGGCTTTGCCCCCGACTTGCAGGGTGACCCTACAGATGTCTTCTCCTCCCCGAACCTCAGTGTCCACATCTGTAAAATGAGGAAGTTGAATCAGATACATACCAAGATTCTTTCCAGTTCGGATGCACCGGTCTGTGCTCCAGAGCTGCTAGGACAACAGAAAGAAGTGCACAGCGATGGATGTCCAGACATCTAAAACCTGCCCGTCCCTTCTTCCCTCCACCCAGAGATCTGGGAAACAGGAAGCACCCAACAGGCCCAGAAGGGCCAGCATCCATTCATCCCTGCAGATTCCCAGCCTGGCCCTGGTCGAGCTGCTGATAGAATTTCAGATGCTTCGTCATACTTTTTTGAGTAAATATCATGGTAAAAAGACATGACATTTCCGGGGCCAGTCTTCAGCATTAATAAAAGATTCTAAGAACAGGGTGACCTTTTCACAAAGGATTTGTAAATGCCAAAAACTACATAAAACCTCTCTTTCTCAGGCAGACAGGATTGTCACAGCTCAGCATTTCTTTCCCCATATGTGATGCCGGCTCTGGTTTCTGCCAGTTCTGTGTGCTGGCTGGTGAGGAGCTGCAGGCGCTGGACGGGGAGGACAGGAGGGAGAAGAGGAAGAGAAGGAAGAAAAATGAGAGCAGGAAGAAGATGGAGGGAATGAAGAGAAGAACAAAATGAAGGAGGAGGAGGAAAGGAAGAAGACAGCAGGGTGCTGGGCAGGGCCAGCCCTGGAAAACCATGTGGGTAGGTTGAGAGGGTGGTTCCTTAACCGAGGGCTTCTCAGCCACTTAGCAGGCCCCTGGGGACAAAGCACCTCAACTTCCGACCTTAAAGCACCACCATAGGACTGTCATTGTCACCTCCATGCTACCAAGTGAAGGTGTTCCTATAGCCACCAACCAACACAGGAACAAAAGAAGGTGTCAGAGTGGCCAATCTCATGGACAGCAGCCCAAGTACCTCCTGCCTCTCTAGCCTTCCACATCCATGTCTCACAGATCCTCGGGAGCAAGGCAGGCAGCACGGTGCACAGCAAGAGCACAGGCTCACCTAGTTCCAGGCTGGACTCGCCATACCTCAGTTTCCTCATCTATAAGAGGGACCTCCCTCTTAAGGGTAGAGGAATGGTGTCACAACATCACTGGACACGAAACATAGGAACAGGACACAAAGCACAGATATAATGGAGAGCAGAACAGATCAAGCCCCTGCCTTGACGGGGCTTACAGCCTGGAATTCAGTCTCCTGTTAGGGTGGCAAGCTCCGGCCTTCCTTTTGGGAGGCTGCCTGTTCACTGGACTTTTTCTTCTGCCCAGGCCTCCACTGTGTGGCAGGCGCAGAATTCTGACCACTTTGGGAAGTGGGTTCTGCTCCTTGGGCCAGAAAGTTGCATCAATTCCTTCCCAGTCCGTTGTCCAGGATGGTTTCAGGGACCCGGGAGGAGAGGAGGCTCTCCACATGGAGCATGCATCGGTAATGACCAGGCCCCTAGAGAAACGCTCCTCAGACAGCTGCCTCTGCTCTGCCGAAGCTTGATGCGCTGCCACGAGCTGCCCTTTCGCTGGGTTCATTGTGTAATGGTGCTTGACAGATCCTAATTTTCTTTTAAAAAGACATGCATTATAGCAGAGGACATAATAATACACATCGGTGACATGAGGCAATTGTCCAGTTAGTGAGGATAGAGTGGGTTTCACTGCCCGGCTCAAGCGTCTGACTCATGAAGGATTATAGACCGTGGTCTACAAAGAGCATTTCAATTTAAAGACCACGTTTTCAGGACTGTGGATGGGCCAGGGCGTGGGCTGAGCAACGGGCGACTCTATATAGAAAAGCCTGCCCCCCCATGGGGATTCAAGATAGACAACTCGGTAAACAACAAACATTGAGGCTGACAAGTGCCAGGACTGGAGGCAAGATTTCACAGGAGCACCGTGCTGGGAGCAGCATTCACGTACCTGAGAAAGGTGAGTTAGCCAGGTGAGAGGGGGAGGAAGGAGCAGATTGCATCCAAAGGAAATAACATCTGCAAAAGCCCACATTTCAGGGGGAACAAGGAGTCCCACAAGGAGACCAGTGTGGCTAGAACTGCAGAGTCATGAGGCTGGAGGAGAAGGCCAGGTCCCAAATCAAGAAGTGCTGACACCCTGGCTTCTCCTGAAAGCCGTCTCCACTGCAAGGTTCCAAACAGAGTTCCCATGGTCAGGTGTGTCCTCTAAAGAGAATGTTCTGGTTGCTATCAGGAAATGGACTGAGAGAGTGAAGCCTGCAGGCAGGGGTCCAGCCCAGGTGTGAGACGATTGTGGTTTGGATTGGAGAAGTGATACAGGAGATGCAGAGAAATGAACAAATACAAGAGGTATCAGGGAAGGAAAAGAGGCAGACCTTGGTGATGGAGGACGGTGCTGCTGGGGCTGGGGAGGGGACCCGCCAGTAACAGAGCTCACATGGAAAGAGCAAGGGGGTGGCTTTTAGTCCTAGCCAAGGTGCACAAGTTCAGAGGTCAAAACCAAAGCCATGTCCATTGGAGTAAGCCTTAGGAGGAAGATACATCCGAAACAGGTCATCAAGGGGGCCTAGATATGCTGAGGGCAGAAGCCACAAAGGGTCAGAAAACCAGAGCAAGTGAGCCTAGGAGAGCTGGCCAATTGGGAGGCAAGGGAGGAAATGTTGCTGTTGGCCCATTAAATGCGCTCCTGCCACCCCTTCTGTGTGGATTAGGTCTGTGTAAAGGGGTCAGCATAAGAGAGACAGTCGAGGGTCCAGGTCACAGAGGAGGCTGGCAGCTAAGGTGATGGCCACATGATGGGGCCAGGGCACGCAGCCTGCCCCCAGCTGGACATCCAGGCACACAAGCCTTCTGCTCACCGCTGCTCCAGCAGGGCGAGCTGGGTGTCTCCAGCTGACTGTAAGGTCTGTGCGAGCCTTCAGCGGCTGCCAAGAAAGCAATTGCCTTCTAGACTCCATTAATAGGAGTTTAGTGTCTGGATCAATGTGGCTGAGAGTCCCACTGCACTTGGCACTTGTCACACTGTATCTAGACTTCAGGGCTGCGAGGAGCCGGCATGGCTCAGACACTGCCCTTGGGGCTCGCCAAAGCCCCAGTCTAAAAGGCCTATGCCTCCCCTTCTGGGTGATGACAGCCCTCCTCCGTGGCTGGAGAGCCTGCCTCCCCTGGAAATGCCCCACCTCCCATGGGGATTGGCTGAGAGGCTCTGAGGCAGGCAGGAGCACAGGGCCAGTGTCACCAGATCACCCTTTATTGGAAGATAAGTTCACACTTCAAATTTATATGTGAAATCTAATACTGTTCAAATTTTGGCCCAAATGTTTTTAAGAACCCAGTGTAGGCCAATTGTGTCTGTGAGCCGGCTCAAGCCTACAGCCTCCTATCTGTGGCTCCCAAGCTAACCACGACCTCCATTTTGCAGGTGAAGAGGGCGAAGCTCAGAACACACATCTCAGAGCCAAGGTGGCCTTGGCAGAACTGGGCCCTTTCCTTGTTCTTTTCCACAGCCACACCGTATATCCAGCCCCCAAGTCTCTATCTTTTCCTTTTTCTCTTTCCCCCAAATCTTTTTCCTTCCTTCCTTCCTTCCTTCCTTCCTTCCTTCCTTCCTTCCTTCCTCTCATCCTCCTCCTCCTTCTTTTCTCTTTTCTTTTCTATTTTCCTATACTGGGGATTGAACCCAGAGGAGTTCTACCACTGAGCTACATTCTCCAGCCCTTTTTACTGTAGTTTGAGACAAGATCTCACTAAGTTACCCAGACTGGCCTCAAACTTATGACCTTCCTGCCTTAACCTCCTAAATCACTGGGATCACAGGTGTGTGCCACCATGCCCAGCTCCAGGTCTCTACCTTGATCCTTAGTCCCTGAGCCCCAGTCTCTGTGTCATGCCTAAATCTCAGTACCTCAGAGACTGTGGAGCTCTGTCCTTCAAGGACTCCTGGCCTTGCTCTGACCCCAGCCCACTTCTGAGGCCTTTCCCCACTGCCAGACCTGTCTCCATGTCCTGCCTGCAGCATGAGTCTCCCAGCAAGCCTGAGAACCACAGTGTCCACCTGCCCCATGCCTGGCCTTCCTCGCTCCTTGCAACTAGCTCTCTCTTGCTGCTGTAATTTAGTGGCTTAAAACAACACAAATATGTTACCATACAGTCCTGGGTATCAGAAATCTAAACAGATTTTACAGGCTAAAATCAAGGCATGGGCAGAGCTGCATTCCTTCTGATGGTTGTAGGGAAGAATCCATCTGTCTCTTTGTCTTTCCCCTTCTAAAGCTGCCTGCTTTTCTTGGCTTGTAGTCCCTTCCTCCATCTTTAAAGCACATCATCCATGCCCCTGCCTCCATCATTACATCTCCTCTGACTCCAACCCTCCTGCCTCCCTCTTGTGATTACATTAAGCCACCTGAATTGTCAAGGATCATCTTGTCCCGAGATCCTTAACTTAATAATGTCTAAAACATCTCTTTGCCCTGGAAGGTAACAGATTCACAGGTTCTGGGAATTCAGATGTGGTTATCGCTGGGGAGCCATTATTTTCTTCACCACACTTCTTGTCCTTCAATCTGAATCCGTACTTGTCCCAACAGGGTCATTACTCATCTACCATGATGGGTATGTATATGCTCTGGATCCTGAATAGCTACGGTTCCAACAGACAGACTGACCAAAAGACACATGGACAGAAACTCAGATCAAGAGCAGAGGGAAGTCACGAACGTGTGTGTGTGTGTGTGTGTGTGTGTGTGTGTGTGTGTGCGCATGTGCATGCATGTGTGTATGAGTGCCTGTTGCACTGGGAGGGGCAGGAACCCTGACCCACAGGTGGGTTCTCCTGCTCTCAGCCCTGCGTGCTACTGCCTATGCCCCTTCCTCTGAGTCCACTCTCCAAAGTGTCAGGTCAGCATCTTTCCTCGTCCCCAAGTCACTTGCCAAATTGGATTAGCTGTGGACAGAGCCCATTAAACAAATGCACCTCCCAGCCTTGATTTACTGGAAGAAAACAAAAGATGTATTCCTTTCTGGGAAGGTATCATTCTTGTGTGTGCTAACATGCTAAGACTCCCCTCCTGTAATCTTTCCATGTAACCTGTCCTGGGCCTGGAGATCCCACTACGTAGAATCTGAGTCCCAGAACTAGAAATGAGAAAGGGTTGAAAGTTCACTCAGCACAGAAAGGGACAAGGATTTCGACAGGCTGCACTACTGCTCAGGAGAATGGTGGCCAAAGAGCCTTGGTGCTAACTCCAGGGGACCAAGAGGCAGGGGACGCTTGGAAGTCGAGCTTGCCAGGGTGCATGAAAGTTCACATCAACAGGTGACAGGACCTCAGGGGCCACCACACCCCATCCCACACCCACCAGGGAGCTTGAGGTGGCCTTATTGGCCAGGGAGAAAGAGAACTACAGTCCAAGTTATGGGCTGAGCTCACAGAGGAAGGCAGCATGCACATGATTAGGAGAACAAAGTCTAGATTCAGACAAAACCAGGCTCTGCTGGAGCCTTACACACCAGTTCCAGGGTCTCAGGAAAGTCACTTAGCCCCTCTGTTCCTCAGTTTATTCATCCACAAAACAGAAAGAAAACCTACCTCTTATAGTAGTTAGAGAAATAAATGTTACATTATGTACAAAGTGATTAGCACAATGCTTGGACTATAATTGGTATTATTAATAATATATGTAAAATCGGAAGATGAGGTAGGATGAGATGAACAACCTGGAAGACTTGTCATGGAGTCCTCAGGATGACTCTTCCTCTAACACCCTGGCCTGGGCTGGGATTGAATCTGAGGTGGGGCAATGAAGGTCACCTAGAACTGAGAGACCCTGTAGACACACCAACAGAGAATTTCTCTCTAGATAGATAGATGATAGATAGATAGATAGATAGATAGATAGATAGATATAGATAGATGATAGATAGATAGATAGAGATATATAGATACATAGATAATCTCTGTCACTCACTCAATGGTGAAAGCTACCTCCAAGCTAGAGCTCCATCAGTTCAGTCCTGGGCATCCTGATTAAACTAAGTGGGACAAAGGGCACTAGACAAAGAGGTCCAGATAGCCTTGGACAAAAGGCGTTCTCTGGGCCACTGTTTTCTCTTCTGTAAAAATGTTGGACCCAGTGACCCTTTGGACTCTTTCATTTGGTCATGAACAACAAAATCTGCTGTCCAGATACTTTTTTTTTTTTTTGTGGTACCAGGGATTGAACCCAGGGGCATTTTACCTCCGAGCTACACCCCCGACCCTATTTTTTATCCTTTATTTTGAAACAGGGTCTCACGAAGTTGCTGAGGGCCTCACTAAGTAGCTGAGGCTGGCTGCGAACCCGGATCCTCCGGTCTCCGCCTCCCAAGTACTGGGACTACAAGCATGCGCCACCACACCCGGCCTTGTCCAGATACTTTTAGCAGAAGGGGGATTTATTAGGGTAGAGACAAGACTGATCCTTATTCCTGGCACCATTATGAATAATGGAATGCCAGACATGGTGGTGCAAGCTTGTAATCCCAGTACTTGGGAGGC
>PVJS01022469.1:0-30493 GCA_004027185.1 Glis glis
CTCTTTGTTCCTTCTTGCTTTTGTTTCGAAACCCTAATGGTTTGGCCGGGCGTGGTGGCGCACGCTTGTAATCCCAGTACTTGGGAGGCTGAGACAGGAGGATCCGGGTTCGCGGCCAGCCTCAGCTACTTAGTGAGGCCTACGCAACTTAGTGAGACCCTGTTTCAAAATAAAGAATAAAAAAAATAGGGCTGGGGGTCTAGCTCGGAGGTAGGACGCCCCTGAGTTCAATCCCTAGTACTGCAAAGAAAAAAGAAACCCTAATGGTTCGATATTTAAACTTGTACCTGTGTGTGTGTGTGTGTGTGTGTGTGTGTGTGTGTGTGTGCGCGCTCTCTCAAAGAAATGATACTCAAGTAGAAAGTTAGAGTCAACGAATCGACTCCCGCTTGTCTCTAGCTCACTGGCCGAGGTGCTCCCTCCGCTCTCCCGGGTGAAGTGCTCCTGGCGCAGGGCGCCGTGTGGTCCGGTGGAAACCGGCTCTGCGGAAAGTGTCTGCCCGTGGATAATCAGACGCCGTCACCCCGGCCATGAGCGCGGCTTGGGGAACCACAGCACGCGTGACTGGTTCCACGCCCGACAGGAGACCGTGTCCGCCTCCCTCCCTGGACCACTGTGTCTCTGCATCACGTCACAGTCACCACTGGAAAGGGACGGCAGCGACAGGCCACTCTGGAGGAGCGGCTTATAGGACAGAAGGGAGGCGGGAGCCGGCTAAGTATCCCCGGGGTTCTAGAAGGTTCTAGAAGGAGTCCTGAAGCTCTACGCATTACTCGGTGGAGGACGACAGCGACAGCGGGGAACCTAGTGAACAGGCTCTTCACCCGGGCCACGTGCCCTCCAGTGCGGGAGGGCAGAGAGGAAAACGAACTGTGCAGATGGTTCCAGAAGAATCCAGGACTTTTCAATGACAAAACTCAATGTGTAGAATCTGAAGCTTTACACTGGCCTCATCAGGAGACCGGGACAGACGCTGGCCGGGCCGGAGGCTGCAGATGGGAGCCTGGCCGGGACTCCTCAGACCGCCAGGGGCAGAAGAGGAGTTCCATGAAGGCGGAATGTAGGGGGGCCCCAGACTCTCCCCGAGCTTTCCTCATCCGTCACCGTCCCGTGCTGCCGCAGGACGCCGCAGGCTCAGCGCCCCCGCCACCTCCGCCAGCCGGGCAGGCAGGGCGCACGCGGGGCTGGGCGCGCTGGCGGGAGGCAGCCTCACTAGGACAGACCTGGCACATCGAGGGCTCCCGGGAGAGCGACCCGGGCTCATCACCGGAGCACGTGTAGATGTCGCGGCCACCCTGGAACGGGTGCGAAGTTTCTTATAAACACATGCCTGCCGGAGAAGCCAGGCCTTCCACTCCTAGGTGTTTACAAAGACATGATTCTCTACGCAGAAAATCCTAAATAATACATAATAAAGCCGCGTACTGAAAGACATGTGCCCACGTCAAGACTTGTAGGAACATGTTCTTAGGAGCTATATTCCTAACAGCCAAAACATAGATCAATCCAAAAATTGAGCAACAGGCTAATGGGATACAGACTGTACATATCCACGCAAAGGAATCCTACTTCACAATGAAAAGGAACAACTACTGATGCACAACCACAACCTGCGCGGGTCTCGGAAACACCATTAAGTGACAGAAGCTAGATAGAAGAGACAGGCAGTGGGCCAAGGTGACCCACACCTGTAATCCCAGTACTTGGGAGGCTGAGACAGGAGGATTGCAGGCTTGAGGCCAGCCTCAGCAATTTACTGAGACCCTCAGCAACCTAGTGAGACCCTGTTTCAAAATAAAATGAATGAATACGTAAATGAATAAGAAGGACTGGGGGTGTAGCTTGGCTGTGTTATCCCATCTATATAAAATGATAAAAAAGGCAACTCTAGAGTAAACGTGTTTGCTCAGGAGCCAGGTTTGGGGGGAAGGAATTGATTGCAAAGAGACATGAAGGAACTTTCTTGGGTGATGGAAATGTTCTGTATCTAGATTGTGCTAGGGATTATATGACAATATGCATTTGCCAAAACTCATTGATTGTATACTTGAAAGTGGTAAATTTTAATATTTATCAGTAATTATAACCATATATATACATATATAGGTGTATATATATGTATATACACACACACATACACAGACATACACATATACCATATATATACATAGAAGCTGATTTTTTTGGTAGTACTGGGGATTAAACCCAGGAATATTCTAAACCTCTGAGTTATACCCCCAGTCCTTTTATTTTTTATTTTTAAAACAGGGTCTCACTGAGTTGCTGAAGGTCTCACTAAGTTGCTGAGGTTGGCCTTGAAACTGCGATCCTCTTGGTCTCCCAAGTACTGGGATTACAGGTGTGCACCACCACGCCTGGCTGGAAGCTATTTCTCTGAAAAACGCTCGCCTCCCCTTCTGCTACTGGAGTTGGACCTGTAGTCCCCATGGCCACTGAGAGCAGGCGGGCAGCTGGTTTTCGCAGTCGCTTCTGCGAAAACTACTGTTTTGCTGATAACGAGAGGTCGCCTGAGCTGGCCCACGCCTTTCCTCTGTCCTTCCCCACCGACCTGCAGGAGCTCAGCACAGTCAACAGCTGCATGGGGTGGCGTGCCCGCTTCCCAGGGCTGCGGCAACAAATGACCACAATCTTGGTGGCTTTCTCCCACTGTCCTGGAGACTGGGCGTCGGGAGGGACAGGCTCCCTCTGACCTCGCCCGGCGTCTGGCAGTGGCCAGCCATCTCCGCATCCCTCGGCTTGCAGGCGCATCAGCCTGGTGTCTGCCTCCGTCACAAGGCCGGCTCCGCTGTGCCTGCCTCTGTGCCCCTTCTCCTCCAATGAGGACACCCGTCCTATTGGAATGGAGCTCGTACTACCCCACAGGACTCATCGCCACTCGATTACTCTGCAGAGACCTGTTTTCCAAGTAAGTTCTCATTCAAAGGTCCTGGGGCTTTGGGCTTGAGCATCTTTGGGGGAGCACACTGTAACCCACAGCACGGGGCAGAGGGGAAGCTACTTTGATGGTGGAGCTGCAGCAGGGCCCTGGGCTGCCCACCCCGTCTTCTCATTATGAGAGAACAAGCCCCTGTTCAGTTAACCCACGCAGGGACGCATCTTGGCCAATACCTCGCCCTCCTCTGATGTTCAGAGCACACCACGGCCCCTTCCTGGACTGCAGAAGAGAGGGAGGGTGGGGTACTCTAACTCCAGCACCATGGGAGGGAGAGCAGGGTACTCAACTCCAGCACCATGCCTGGCACCCCAACCCCTTTTAAATAAAATGGTCAGGCAGAAGCCGGGGCGCGTGTCTGTCAAATGCGTGAGGCCTTTCCATGTTGTCACCTCTGTATTTCCATCTTCCATGTTCTTTAGGTTCTTGTCTTTGGCAGCATTTCAACAATTCCCCCCTTCCTACCCAGCCCCAAAGCCGCTTGAATGACTGTGCTGACTCGCGCGTCTTCTAATCTCGCTGCGGACAGAGGGTGGGCTCATGGGACAGTCCAGTCCCGACTAACGATGGCGCTCATGCCAAGACGACGGAGGACCGCGCTGAGTTTGGACACCAGGTTTTTTGACACACGTGAGATGCCATGCGTCTTATATTATCCTCACCAAATATGCAGTCTAATACAATATGTAGCTATTGCTAAACATTTTTATAGATAAGTAAAAGTTGGTCAAGCGATGATTTTTCCCCACTCTCTGCTCGTGCCCCTCAGGACAGCTCCCTCCTGTGCACAGCGGTGCGCCGGCCAGACGCCCCGGCCTGCTGTTCAGGACACAGGAAGCTCCCGCCCTGCCCAGCTGACGATGGCGTCTAAAGTCACAGGAAAGTGGGGAGCCACGTCTTCTCGAGCCACAGTCTGTCCTCCTCTTTTCCTTTCCTTTCTTCCTCTTCTCCTCCGTAGCAGGTGCAGCAAGGTCCCCGTGTGGCACGTGCCTGGCCTGCACACCCCCTGGCGGCTCGGTGCCCCCCCCCAGCCTGGCAGGGGGGCCTCGGGGTCTCGGGTCCCGCCACATCTCTCCGCGAGGGCCCTGGCTGGTTTGGGCGGAAGACAACGTGGTCTCCTTCAGAGTCCCTGCTGTCCCCTCCAGGTGGCCTGCCTATCTCAGGGGCCTCCCGCATGGAATGTCCCGCCCAGGTAGGCCAGGCCAAAGAGGGACCGCTCACCTGCAGGGCCCATCACCGCCTTCCTGTCGCTCTTCCTGTTTGACATTTGGTGTTTGTGTGTGTGTGTGTGTGTGTGTGTGTGTGTGTGTGTGTGCGCGCGCGCGCGCGCATGCGTGCACGTGTGTGTTATTTTTTTTCTGCCTTAAATTTTTTTCCTTTCTGTATTCTTATCTTTCCTTTTTTATTCCCCCTGTGGTACTGGGAATTGAACCCAGGGGCCTTTTACCTCCAAGCCACACACCCAGTCCAACCCTATTTTAGTTTTTATTTTGAAACAGGGTCTCACTAAGTTGCTGAGGGTCTCAGTAAGTTGTGATCCTCCTGTCTCAACCTCTCAAGTACTGGGATTACAAGCATGCGCCACCATGCCTAGCTATCTTTCCATTTTTTAATTCTCTCTTTCTCTCTCTCATCTTAATGAGTTATTCTTTTTGTCTCTCCCCCCCCCCGGGATTATTTAACCACCTTTTTGCTTTTCTACATTTTAATTTTTTCTGTGTTTTTCTGCCTCTCTGTATTGCTGAGTCTTTATATATATATATTATTTTATATATAAAATATTACATAATATATAAAATATTATATATAATATATAATAAAATATAATATGTAAAACTTATATAAAATATATATAGTATTACATTATATATATATATATATATATATATATATATATATATATATCAAATAACCTTGTCTTCCTCTGCTTGCTGTGGGAGGCGAGCCCTCCCTATCCACCAGAGGCCTCTCTTCCTGGACTCCACCCTCTCCCAGAGTCAAGTCCTTGCGGTATCGATGGTCATGCCGGAGGCCCTCAGCTAGCATCCTGGGTCCACAGCCAGCAGCCCCTGGAGACCTTCTAAACTAGGAAGTGGGGTCCTTGGCCCCTTTGTCGGAAGCTTTGCACCTGAGCCATGATCCAAGATGGCGGATAAGCAGACCCCTCTCGACATCCCGCCACACACGGAATGAAGACAGTGTGGGGGACAGGCGCCCTGCACCTCGGGCCAGCTTGTTTCCTGTGAGCAGAGGCACGCGCCCTCGAGATGCCCTTGCCAGGCGGTGACGGCTGATCTTGGTTGGTGACTGGATCGGGAGCCCCCTAGAAACACTGGTAGAGCACACTTCCGGGCATGTCTGCGAGGCGGTTTCCAGAGAAGACTGGTGTGCAGGTCAGCAAGCCGAGGGGGACGCCGGGCTCCGAGTGTGGGCAGAGTCATCCCACAGGCGAGGGGCGCAGACGGCACAAACAGAAGACGGGGGAGCTTGCACGTGCACCAGCTTGCCCCTTCTTGAGCCAGTAGGATTTCTGCTGCTGCCCTCCCATGGACGCCAGACTCCAGATTCCCCCGCTCTCAACATTCAGCCTCGGGCTGGGGCTGCGTCATGGGTCCCTCTTGTTCTGAGGCTCTAGCTTCCTGGACGGAACAGCTCTCAGTCACCCCAGCTCCCCAGCCTGCAGCCAACCACTGTGGGACCACCAGCCTCTGACCACGGAAGCCAACCAAAGGCAGCTCTGTATACATTCTCTTACAGTTACACATACCTTCTATTGGTTCTGTTTCTCTAGAGAAGCCTGACCAATACACAGACTAAAGAACACGTCCTGGAAATGCCCCAGACAGGACAGTTCCTTGCTCTGGAGACCCAGGGGAGTGGCCAGCTGTGGAGTTCTTGACTGGTTTCCAAGGCCCACGGGGGTGCCGTGCTGTCCCCCAGCCTGGGTCCTTGCCTGGCCTCTGCTCTGTGCCCGTCTCTACCATGGCAGAATCTCCCCCCCCTTAGGACGTGCAGGGCAGAGCCGGTGGCACAGCCCTCATTCGGGGAGGTGTGCCCTGAGGTGCAGGGCTGGAATTCACAAGCACTTTCCCAGAGAAACAGCGCAAAAATGAGAAGTGCCATGATGCAGCGGCGCGCTCTAGAAAGTGGGACGGACTGAGCGCACCCCGGGGCCAAGCGCAGCCCTGCGGCGCTCACCACGTGACAGAAGATGCTCCGACTTCACAGAGGCCCTTAGAAGAGGCCACCGCTGAGGAGCTTCAACACAGACAGACCTGGCCCCAAGAGCATGCAGGGCGGGGGCGGTGAGTCCCAGCCCCCAGCAGAGCTGTGTGTTAGTGCACGCGCCATTGTCCACACAGCAGACTCCTCAACTGGACATGCTGATCCACACAGCAGAGACGTCTTGCCAGCAGTGCTGGGTGTGGGCTGGGGTCTCCATAAACACGCACTCAAAGACATACACGTGTGCACGTCTACCCACATACACACACACGTGCGGCTCCCTGCTACCCAGTTCCGGAGCACGCCGCCCTGTGTGCTTCAGACATTTAAGCATGCGATTCTCCCCATCAGAATGCCGTCCTCCTCCACCCAACCACCTCCTCCTGGTTTCAAGAAAGTCACTGTTATAGTTAGGTATAAAACGTCCCCTAAAGAGCTCACTTATTAATGTTTGGAGCTGATGTCATCGAGTCCTGAGGGTTGTAATCCCAGCAGTGGGTAAGTCCATTGTAATGGATTTATCTGGGCGGTGAGCCAGGCCAGTAGGGAATGGCTGGAGGTGAGTCCCTGGGGGTGCGGCCTTGGGGATTATATATGTGGTTCCTCCTCCCTCTGCTCTCTCTCTCTCTCTCTTGCTTCCAGCCTCCATGATGTGAGGAGCACAGCCCATGTGCTCTCCCTGTCTCTGCATGGCCTCCCGCCGCCATGCCCTGAGATCTGCGGTCCCCGGCCTTACACAGACTGAGCCCCAAACCATAAGGAAATGAATCTTCTTTCCTGTACGTTACATGGTCAGGTCTTTAGATTATGGCTATGAGAATGCTCACCGGAACAGTCACCTCCTCCAGGAAGCCTCCCGGCCCTGTGGGGGTGTCGGAGCTCTCCTCCAGGCTCCCACCACCTGGGCGCACCCACCCTTCAAAGCCCTCGCTGCTCTGCAGTGTGCATGCTGTTCCCCCCAGGGCAGGACGGCCACCGCCCCGGCTTCTGGCACAGGCGGACCACAGGAAGGAACCTCTTCCCCGATGGGCAGTGAGAGGAAAGGCAGTGGGTCGGAACCAAAGAGAAACGGGATTGGGAGGCAGGGAGAGGCAGAGAGCGAGTTGGAGGGGAGGGTCTGCCTCTCCCTGCAGGCAGTCACGGGGTCTCTGCCCCCCCCCCCGCAATGTCCCACGAGCTCTGGTCTGGGGCCTGGCGGGTGCTATGCTCAGACCCAAATGGAGTGCGTCGCTAGTGGAGATGTAACCCCTTCCGTCCCCCGAGAGCGGCAGCAGTGGGACCCGCGCGTCGTCGTGTTGGGCCTGAGCTCTTTGTGAAGCACACGGCGACGTCGGGACACGAGCTCAACAGTTTGGGCAGAGGGCTTCCTCGGGTGAATGGTCACCGCCGGCTTTCCCCTCCCCTCCCCTCCACGTCCAGTGAGGACTGTCTCATCACGTCGCCGTCAGGAATAGAAAACGCCGTCGGGCCATCCGTTCTCCCGGGTCTCCTCGCGACACTTGAACTCCACGCTCCTGAAGGCGCCGTGATAATTCCCCACAACCGACATGTAAATAAATGTCTGATGCCTTCTCCCTTTCTAACAGCTTCCTTATTTTAAAAGTTCCTCTTCGAATGTTCTAGGTGGTGGAGGGATAGAAGGGGGATCAGGAGCCTTAAATAGATTTTACGGACACCGAGGCATGAGGAGTCGGTCGGCTGGAAGATCTTGTTTCAATTATATGCTCTTCACGGTCAGCTCAAGACTATGTTCCGGAACCTTCCTGCCCTTGGTGATGCTTAAAGCTGACACGAGGCAGAAAGATGTACATTTAATATGGAAAGAAATCGCGCCTGGAGATCTTGGCTTCCTGGAGCTCTGCAGCGGCTCGGCGGGTGGGGGCCCAGAGGCAGCTGGGGAGCATTCGGGGGGCTGTGAGAGAGAGGCGGCGGGTGCAGACAATCCACTCGCGAGGGATCCGGGGTGACCCAGGGATGAGGCAAGCGACCGGGGGCTCCTTAGGGCTCTGCGTTTCCATCCCTGCTAATGGCGTCCCATCTTTTCAGGGTGCACGCGAAGCCCCTTGGGGGTCAACCTTGGCTCCTTCCTCAGTTTGCTCCCCATTAAACGGCCTCAAGCGCCACCCGCCACCCTCTGCTACCACGCCTGCTGGGGCTGCACCCTCTCCTCGGGGCGCTGTGGCTGTGGCCTGCGAGCGGCTCACTCTCTCCTCACTCTCTCGGCGCTGAGCATTGAAGGTCTTCCCACGACGGCGCGTGACCAGGCGTCCATGACCTGCAGGGGAGGTGGCAGGCCCTTGGCCGCCCGCACAGGGTGCACTGCAGTGCGGATCCGTCAGCCACCACCGTCGCCCTCTCTTCCCGGCCTTCTGGCCTATGTTCTGGGATGCCACCTGGCTTGACGCCCGCTGACACCCCCATACCCTGCCAGGGATGAGAGGAAGGGCCACACTGTGCCACCCGTCCTTCATCCCCACTGCCTGCGAACCCACACAGCGCAGCCCTCCTCTGCTCCACGCCGCCCCCTGCAGACTCGTCGCTGCCACCCATGTCTCTCCCAGGACAGGGACTAAGGCTCTGTCACCTTCCTACCCTGCTCACAATGCTCATGTGCCTAAGACACACTTTCCAAACAAGGACTTAGTAAAAACAAACCTGTGACCAGGTCCTTTGTGTCTCAGTCATTTAAATATTTACCTGAAGCTTCTACTAAGCATTTTTCTTTCTTCCGCTGTTGCTCAGGGCTGGTATTTTTGGCCAGGTCTTTGGGGGATTTTAAAGCCAGCGTGCACTTCGGCCACTCAACAAAAACAACAAAAACTGCCCGCGGTGCTGGCGAGGGGTGCGGGCGTCTGGGCAGGTCACCACCGAGACCCGCCACGTGGAATTCCAGGTCAGGAAGTGGCCTCCCGTTCCCGCTGCCACGCCACTCAGGTGGCAGGGCCCGGCTTGCGTGAGCGCCTCCCCGAGAGAGGGCCAGGCGGGGTGAGTCCCCTGTGCAGAGGCCACTGCTCCAACCTGGCCTGTGGCCGCAGAAGGCTCCCCACCCCACGGAGCTGCTGGAGGCGGGAGGGCGGGCGGCCATGGCTGAGCTGGCCGGGCCTTGAGGGGTGCGTGGCCTGAGACTTCATCGGTTCATGTTCTTTGTCCTGTAATCTGGCTGCTGGCTCCGGGACTAAGCGCGGGGCTCTTGGCTGCTCCTCAGCGCGGCGGGGGCTCAAGGGATGCCCCGGTCTTGGCCGACCGCCTGGCTCTGCCCACTGGCTTTGGAGCAGGCTCACTCCTGCGTGCGTCAGTGTTGCCTCCAGCAGCTCTGGACGGTGCGGGCCCAACCAGGGAGACCTCCGAGAACTTGGGTTCAGAGTGTGGTCACCCCAAGCCCCCGGGAACCGGGCCCCAGAAGCTGGAACACGCCATTTCTCCAGTACGCCCTGTCGTCGGCCCAGAGTTCTGCACGCACCCCTGGAGATTTGCCTGTCTCTGAGACAAAGCTTGGTGTCGTCTCTTTTTCCCGCCTGGCGGTTGGCCCACCTGACCAAGACTGGCCCCTCCTCGCCACCTCCCCGGGGTCCTGCTTCCTGAGGTCCAGCCGCCCTCAATAGAAGGCCCAGGCTCCCCAGGGCCACCTGCCTGCCGCCGGGTGGGAGCATCCTCCACGGCTCACCTCTGCAGACTCGTGTCTGTCTCCACGCTCCCTGGTGGCTGCCTGGGCACCCATGCTGTTGGTCAGTGTGACGTTCACGTGTCCAGCGCAGCGTTGACACTTGGGGAATGCTCACTGCTGCCCTCGGTGCACTCGCTTCCTTCCCCCAGTTGGAGCACCGAAACTCAACAGCTGGGGCCTCTTGTTAGACTTGGAAGTTTCCAGACTCTTCCGTGAACAGATGAAGTGCCTGTAATGCTAACAACCTGTCCAACTGCGGGAGGCCCCGCCTAAGTTCCCTCTTTATGTGTTTCATTGTGGTATAAAACACGTGCAGTCAGACGTGCAGCACGCATCAATATCACGTTGACAGCGCCATGATTTTTCACAGGTACCGATGCACAGAGCCATGCCAATGAAGATGCAGAGCGCTCCCAGACTCCTTTGCGCTCCCCCAAGCAGTACCCCTCTCCCACTCTGGGGTCACCCGCCATCAGTTTTGGCCATCCTTGAATGTCACATGAATGGAATCATCCAGTACGAACTCTTTTGCGTCGGGCTGTTTCCACTAAACATCTGCGAAACTCACACATGTTCTGTGCTGCGGTAGTTTATTCCTTTTCGTTGCTGAGTAGTACTCCTCTGTAGGAACCACAGTGTGTTGATCTCGTCCCACAGTGGTGAACATCTGGTTTCCAGGTTCCAGGTTTGGGTTATTATTAACAAAGCTAATGAACATTCCTAGATAGGCCTTTTTGTGAATGTGTGTTTTCCTTTCTCTTGGCCAAATATCTAGGGAAGGAATCGCCGGGTCTTAGGAGAGGTGTACGTTTACCCCCGGAGGAAACCTCCAGCCTGTTCTCCGGCGTGGCTCTGACCATTTTCGACTGCCAGCAGCAAGGAAGAGAGTTTGGTTGCTTTGGTTCGTTGCCAGGTATGAGGGTTGTCAAATATTTCAGTGTAACCACGCCAGGGGTGTGTAGTGGTATCTGATTGTGGTTTTGATTTCTATTTCTTTATGACTGAGATGGTTAGGCAAAGTTTCATGTGCTCATTAGCCATTCTTTTATCTTCTTTTATGAGGTGTCTTTCAAGTCTTTTAGATTGTGCTCTTTCATTATTGCGTTGTAGGAGTTCTTTACATATTCTGGATAAAAGTGTTTTGTTAGGTACATATACTACAAAGACTCTCCAAGCTGACGACTTGCCTTTAGATATTCTTATTGGTGTATTTTAGAGAAAAAAAAATTCTCTTGGAAAAAAAATCTACGTTATCCATATTTAACTTAATGATTGGTGCCTCTGTGTCTCACTAAATTAATCTTAGTTTACCCCAACTTCCGAAAATACTCTCTGGTGTTTCCTTCTGCAAATTTTATAGTTTTTCCTTTTACATTTAAGTCTACGATCCATCTCCAGTTACCTTTTGTGCATCATGTGTGAAACAGGTCATAGTTCATTTCTTTTCCATTCAAAGATCCAGTGATTTCCTGTACTGTTGAAAAAATTATCTTTCCATCATTGAAATTCTCTAATATGTTTGTAAAACATCAAGGGAACCGACCTGTATGTTTCTCTTGCTGGACTCTACGTGGTCCTACTGACCGTTTCTGAACTCTGAAGGTCCTACTGACCTGTTTATCTTTCTGCCAACACCATCCTGTCTGGCTGTCGGGAGCACTAGCAGACAGGTTTTGAATTGCACCGTGCCAGCCCTCCACCTGTCTTCAACTTTTTAAAAAGTCGTCTGGGCAATTTCAGCCAGGCGTGGTGGCATACGCTTATAATCCCAGTACTAGGGAAGCTGATTGAGACCGGAGGATCGCAGGTTCGAGGCCAGCCTCATTTACTTAGTGAGGCCCTCCGCAACTTAGTGAGACCCTCTTTCAAAATAAAGAATAAAAAATTGGACTGGAGGTGTAGTTCAGAGGTAGAACGCCCCTGGGTTCAATCCCCAGTACCGCCAAAAAAAAAAAAAAGTCGTTTGGGCGATTTCAGGCCACTCACATTTCCATCTGAATTATCAAGCAGCTTGCGGGTCTCTCTACGTTTCTGCCCCGATTTCAGTTGAGCTGGTGCTGACCGGAGCAGCGCCGAGTCTTTCTGAACAGCGACCTGGCGTGCCCCCGGTTAATCAGGCTGGTTCCGGTTATTCCCTGTGTGTCTTGTCAGTGTATATATCTTGCATGTTTGGGCTTTTTACTGTTGAATATATTTTTAAGAACCTTATGTTTTTAAATGTTATTGTAAATTAAATTTTATTTTCCAATTGCTTACTGATTGCCCATAAAAATACAATGTGTAGCCAGGTGTGGCGGCAAACGCTTGAAATCCCAAACAATACTTGGGATGCTGAGACAGGAGATTGCAGGTTCGAGTTGCCTCAGCAACTTAGCAAGATACAATAAATATATCTGATATGTTTATTTCCTAGCTTTGAACAGGCCCAGAAGCAGGGACAACTCTGTGACCAGACACTGCTTTTTAAATACCATTCTGCAATAAAAGGAACCAGGGTTCTCTAGAGAAATGATTGATCACAGGATGGGCAGGAAAACTGCAAGACAGTAAACTGCGGAAAGTAAGAAAGTGCCCAAAAAAGATGGGGTGCATCAGAAAGGCAGAGGGGTCCGACGTGCAGCAGCTTCCCACGGCCAGTGCTTGGAAGCATCCGAGCAAGGAAGCACAGAGTTGATAGTACTGGATGGTCACTCAGGGCATAAAATTAATGTCCGTGTGTCCACACTGACATAAATAACAATGATGGAATAAATAAGTAATTGGGGAGAGAAGGGACAGCTCTTGCTTCCAATTAATAAATGTAGCAGGGATGGAGGAAATAGAAAGTCCCCACTAGGCGAACACCATGCGATTAGTTGTTTGCAGGAAGATCCACTGAGGAATGCTGAAAGCAGTGGGGGGAAGTGTGAGGAGCGAGAGGCGAGCTGCACAGGAGGGACCGTGGCCCACGAAGAAGCCGTCCACGGCTGGTCCTCAGGCCGCCACCCGTCGTGAGCGGAGGACAGGCGACCCCAGGGTCCCTCTAGCTCTCACCTCCCAGGTGACGCTCAGCAGCAGAGCTCCCTGGCCCGTTCCCTCCCTCTCCTCCCACTCCCTCCTTTCTTTTCACTCCTTTCTCAAAGTCAGTTTCTCTAGGAAGAGAATCTAGAACATTCTCTGTGAGAGAAAGATGGAGAACGCTGAAAGCGGGGACGGAAGAGAACGTGCGACCCCTGCTGTTACCGGGGTGCTGCGTGGCTGTGTGGTAGAGAGGGGGGAAGAGAGGAAGTCGAGACACAGTGGGGACATTGATGACCAGCCATGACAGAGGGAGTGCCAGGCTAAGGCTCGGGTGCGCTGGAAACTGAGCCACAGTCTTCCCGTCCCCCCCCCCCCCCGGGCTCCGCGCCGCCATGTCAATCTCACTGGGGCATCGGCTCCCTCTCTCAGGATTCCCGGGGTCTAATCCTTGGCTCTCGCTGAGTAATAGGTCATGGCCCACATCACAGGGCTGTTCAGCACCAGTCAGCAGACAGGGAGCACGGCCGCTGAGCTCCAAAGATGCAAAAGGGTCCCTCAGTCAGGACCTCTTCCCCACCCAACTCGACCACGGAGAGAAGGAAGATCCGCCCAGCCTGCTGGAAGCTGGGAACCGGGAAGTCTGGCCTCTCATCCAATTTCCTGTCTTTGATGATCTGAGTTTGGAACAAAGTTTGTGACATTTTTGTGCCATGAGATGTTTAGTAAAACACCTGCCTTTCAGGTTGCTGTGTTGGCTTTCAACTATCTAACGAATACAGACTGGCTGCTGTTACTCTGTCCCCCGTCCCCACCCTCAAACTCTCAGTGGGATACAGGGAAATTGGTCCTGGTGTGTCCCCGCTTCGCTCTGGATCTACCAGCTACCACCCAAAGTTCTTGGAGACTCCCGATCAAAGACTTTCTGGGGGCCTTTTACCTATGCAAGTCCCCTGCACGCGCCACCGACACAGGCAACTTGCATTCGCCACAGGTGAGAACTTACGTGAGACGCCCAACCCCGGTCAGGTGACCTGAGCCAAGACGCTGTGGGTCTGAGATTGTCACAAGCAGAAGCGCTGGCATCCTCTGCGGGAAGACCGCCATTACAAAGGCGCGGTGGTTTTATTACTTTTGGAAGATCTAAATCAAGAGCTCTAGTCACACACACTCAAAGAGTAGTGAGGTTGTACACTGTCCACAACAATAAAAACCGTAAGTGACAGGAACTTCTAATCATCCTACTGCCAGCCTCCGCCCATTCTCCATCTTCAATACTGAATGAGGAGAATGACTCAGGGTAGTTGTCTCCGCATCCGTGCGCCACCCCTGGATTTGAGGAGAGTTCATGGCGTTCATTTGCAAACCATTTCCCTTTTCCTTGCGATTCAGCCTTGCGGTGTGGCAGAGGGCAACCGCACAGGCTCCTCAAAGTCCATCTTTCCTGGGAGATTCTCACCCACCCTGAGGCGGGACACATCTGGAGTGCTGGGAGGCTGTTACACGAACTCACTCCTGGCTAACTAGGACTGTTTCCAGCCCATCCATAGTCTCATTTATCCAATTTTTGCTATGCTTATTTGAAAATAAACAGTCATTTGTTAAATATTGTGTGTGTGTGTGTGTGTGTGTGTGTGTGTCTGGGTTAGTTACTAGGGATTGAACCCTGGAGCATTCTACCTCCGAACTACACTCTCAGCCCTATTTTATCTTATTTTTTTAAAATTTTGAAACAGAGTTTCCCTAAATGAGGGTCTCACTAAGTTGCTGAGGCTGGCCTTGAACCTGTGATCCTCCAGTCTCAGTCTCCCAAGTACTAGGATTACAGGCACATGCCACCACGTCTGGTTCCCATTAAGCATAACTGATAATCTTTCTCCACCAATTTTCTCCAAAGAATGGCAGAAGTCCCTAACAGAGTCATCTCTGTTATATGTGACAATGTGACAAGCCATTATCCATTGGTTTTCTTTCTCTCCCACTAAAGGGAGATGACACAGTGACATAATGAGTAGTTGTTTATGACACAGTTTTAGAAAACTGGACAAGCGCTTCCGAGGGAATCCATAGGATCGGGCCCCTCCACGGCCACTGCCAAGCCAGAGAGCATTTCCTGCCCCGTTTTGGGTGAAATTCTGGCAACTCTAAGGCGGGGAAACGTGTCAGGGATGAAGGCCGAGGCTGATCTTTCATGGGCAGCTGTGGTTACTCCAAAGAAAGAGACGGTTGGACTACACCACGCGCTGTGAAGCGTTGACCTAACACCTCCACCGTGAAACGTGCTTTGGAAGAAAATTCCAGAGCATTACTAAAGAGCTGGGGAACGTGGATAGATTTCTGAAACCCACTCCTATTTCTGACTCTTTTATTTAAAGATTCTGAAGCAAATCACAGGGGATTTTTAGGAGAATGTGGAATTGCAGATGGGCTCACCCTCCCCTTGGCACCAGCCCAGGTCTAGTGTCCAGACTCTGCCCAGGGTAGAGGTTCAGCTCGCCAGACCGAATCATTTCATCTCAAGACACAACACGATAATACAGGCAGACGCAAGCCAACCTAGGGCCAGCCGAGCAAAAAGCTGGGCCCCAAATACAGTCTAAACCCCAGAAGAAGTCCACAGCCTTTCCTCCAACCCTTGGAGGTTCTGTCTTAATTTAGTACATATTTCATTTTGCCTTGGGCTGAAACAAGATGTGGACTGACCATGTCAGGAGCATCGCTTAACAATCTTTGTGGTCTTCCCACGCCTAATCCTAGAGCTCAATGAATATTTAATTGCATTGACCATAAAAATGGTTATGTTAATGGTAGTAACTAAGAAAACTAACAGGAGTGCAATATTTAGAGTTTTTAATCATTTTTTACATGTCCTAGCTTATTCCATCCATACGATATCCACCCTTATAATTCCGAATTATAGAAGTTGAAGTTGGAGCACAGAAGTGGCAAAACTTAACTGTCTGACTGATCTTTTTCACTACGCCACATGCCTAATGTTTATTTTATGTTCGGAAAATACAATCGCGTGTGCGAAGGTTTTCTTCCCTCAAAATCAGAAAACAGACATTTATGAAAAATTAAATAACTTCTCCTCTAGCAGAGACTAATTAGAAGTAGAAAATACTTCTGAATATTTAGTAAGTCCCAGAGAGCATCTAATACTATGCGGAAAATAGAATTCAATGCAGATATTTTACAGTGGACCTATTTTTCTAATATCAGTAGCATGGAAAGAACATGATAGATCTACAGTCACTGAAGATGAAATGTGAGGAAGCTGGATAAATATGTGTTAGCAAAATAAGTGTGGAGAAATTTAAACCCTGACATGGTGCTGGGGAAGTACAATTTAGTTCAGTATCTGTAGAGAACAATTTGGCAGTATATAGAGTCCAAAACTGCACACTGTTGTAATTTAATTACTAAAGAACGGGAAGCATCAGAATCACGTGCAATCATATTATTGACAGAAAAAAGAGTCACATTATACTAGTAAATGAAAATATTAGGTTTGAAAGATTATAGCCCATTTACATTTAGTCTCAAGAAAAGTGCGTATCAATGCTAAACTACTGAGTAGTCGTTGGCTTCGGATGCTGTCTCAGTGAGCTCTGGCTGAGCAGCAAGTCATCTCTCTACTCTGCGTCTTAAAATGAGAAGATGTTCACTATCTCACGCGGTCTCACAGGGTGAAGCAGCCGGGCACGTCGTGGGTGGGGAGGAGCAAGCACCCCGGCCCCTCTCGGCTTGGTGCTCCCAGCTCAGGCTGTGTCTCTGGGCCACAGTCAAGCTGTTGACTGGCTCAGTCCTTGTCTTCGCTAAGATTTGACTAGGGTTGAAGGAAACACAAGCTCATCCGTACAACTTTTGGTAAGAAGTTCTTGTTCCTTACCACATGGGCTGCTCACGATGTGACTTTCCCCAGCATGAGTTATGACGGACAGAGGAGGAGGGAGACAGGGAGAGAGGGAGAGGGAGAGGGATGGAGACACAGGCCACAGTGGCTTCTCTAACCCAGTCTCAGAAGACACAGCCACATCCGGTGCCTTCTATTAGTCACACAGACCAACCTGACTGTAGGGACTGTGTAGGGGTCTAGCCACTGGACGCCGGGTCACTGAAGACCCTCTGGGGTCCTGGTCACCACAGCCCTTCAGGCTGCCCACAACCCACATTTCTCCAGACACACACCTCTCCACGACGATTTGATCCCATTCTAGAATTGGCTCCATCTTCTTTCTTTCTCCTTGGTACTAGGCATTCTACCTCGGAGCTAGACCCCCAGCTCCTTTTATTTATTATTTATTTATTTTTATTTTGAAACAGGGTCTCGCTAAGTTGTGGAAGGCCTCACTAAGTTGCTGAGACTGGCCTCTAACCTGCGATCCTCCTGTCTCAGCCTCCCAAGTACGGAGATGACAGGGTGTATGCCATTGCAACCAGATATTCATCTTCTTTTGAAAACCTTTTTAAAAATTATTATTTTTTTTGGCGGTACCGGGGATTGAACCCAGGGGCGTTCTACCTCTGCGCTACACCCCGGCCCTATTTTTTATACTTTATTTTGAAACCGGGTCTCACGAAATTGCGGAGGGCCTCACTAAGGAGAGAGAGAGAGAGAGAGAGAGAGAGAGAGAGAGAGAGAGCGCGAGCGCTGAGGCTGGCCGCGAACCCGGATCCTCCGGTCTCTGCCTCCCAAAGTACTGGGATTACAAGTGTGCACCACCACGCCTGGCTATTTTTGTTTTGATGTATATAATTATACATCAATGTACCTAAAGCAGTTATAGTTGTTTCTCTTCAAAGGGTAGATATTAGATTTGTTTCTGGTCTCCTCTGTCAGTCTGCACCTTTGCTAGGAGGATGTACCTGTCTCATTTCATGCCGTAGTCCATTTAAGATGGAATCCCCCACCTTCCCGAGGTGGGAGCTAGAGGGATTTATGTCTTTCTAGGATGGAAATGGACCCAAAGCCTCTCTCCACGGTTGAGGTCATGGTGGACTGAATTAACGGATCATATTGTAATGAAATGTTGTTTCCAGATCAAAGCATCAATCTTCTGGGGGCCGGGGAGAGGGTCTACTGAGCCACATTAAACAGAGGCCCCGGCTACAGGACAGCTGATTGCAGACTTGAGAACTTCAAGCAGACTTGAAGAAGCAATCCCGGAGAAATCTCAGACCCAGGAGCAACCGGCAGTGGAACTTTTGAAATCTCTCTGCCAGGTGTAGAGACGCTTGAATGCCCTCTAAGGGCATGCTTCCTGATGGCTTCTTCGCTCTGCCTCCGATCGTACAAACTTCTGGCTGCTTTTTGTTGGGTTTGGTTTTGTCTTCTTTAATGATTTGTGAAATGAACATCTTGTACCCAGCGCTCCCGCTAGCTTTCACTTTAATGAAATATATATTTTAACCTGCGTTTCTCTAATTATTAAAGTCAAAACAAAACAAGGTCTTTTGCATCCTTTGAGATTCAAGGAAGAAATTCAGCATGTTTTTATGTTACCTTCCGTCTTACCTTGAAAAATTATAGAACCAGTGGTCAAATTCAAATTTATTCCAAAAATATTTTTAGCTCCTATTTTTAATTTTGTAATTACTTTTCTTTTGCGGTATTGGGGATTGAACCCAGGGGCATTCTACCTCCGAGCTACACCCCCAGCCCTATTTTTTATTTTTTATTTGGAAACAGGGTCTCGCTAAGTTGCAAAGGGCCTCCCCAAGTAGCTGAGGCTGGCTGCGAACCCAGATCCTCTGGTCTCAGCCTCCCAAGTACTGGGATTACAAGTGTGCGCCACCACGCCCGGCTATAATTACTTTTTAAAACACACACACACACACATTGACTTCATAGGGGCCATGAATCCTTTTATATCTTGACTTCCTTATTTTTTACTTAATTTTGATTCTTTGTGTTTTGTTTTTCTTGTGTGTGGTACTGGGCATTGAAACCAGGGGCATTCTATTTCTGAGCTACATCTCCAGCCCTATTTTATTTTTTACTTTGAAACAGGACCTCCCTAAGTTACTGAACTCTGGCCTGGCACCTGGGACCCTCTGGTGTCAGCCTCCCAAGGAGGCACAAAATTGCGCCAATGTGCCTGGCGGTTTTGATTCTTTAAAATGTCCTATGGAGCATTGTTTTAAAATAATTTTCTAAGAAAGTCAGATGAGAAAAATTGCTTCTGATTCTTTAGAAATCCACAAATATCTTTCCATTCCTTGTAGTCATGAATGAAATTTGGCTCGGACTAGTATGTACAGACCATCAAGTTTTCTCCTTGGGGAAACACATATTACTCCATTTGGAGCTGGTGAATCAAGACTGAAGCTAGACTAATTTTTATATCTTTTTTTTTTTTTTGTGGTACCAGGGATTGAACCCAGGGATGCTCTACCTCCGAGCTACACCCCCAGCCTTATTTTTTTTTTTTTTTTTGCAGTACCGGGGATTGAACCCAGGGGCATTCTACCTCTGCGCTACACCCCTGCCCCTATTTTTTATACTTTATTTTGAGACCGGGTCTCATGAAGTTGCGGAGGGCCTCACTAAGTAGCTGAGGCTGGCTGCGAACCCAGATCCTCCGGTCTCCGCCTCCCAAGTACTAGGATTGCAAGCATGCGCCACCACGCCCGGCTTTAATTTTTATATCTTTTTGAGTTAACTATTGTTTTCTCTCTGGTTGCTTATATGATATTCTCTTTATTCTAGATTTTCAGGCTGTGTGGAGGTTTGGGTCCTTTGCTTCCCTATCAATACGTGAGGTATTTATACACTAAGGAAATTTTTTTCTATTATGTCTGTGATTATTATTTCTGCTCCCTTTGTGGGTCATTTTCAGGAACATTCGTTCTACAGAGGTTGCGTTTTTACCATTTTCACTCTGTCTATTCTCCACTTGATCTTAGCCACAAAGCTGAGGAGTGATATCTATGTCTCTTCTCTTGCTGTTTCGTCTTTAGCGTTTTCTTCTACCATCTTGGAAGGCAAGTTCATGGATTGCATCTCTCCACTTAATTCTGCTTTCCGGTGCATAGATAGTATATTTGCTTTGGTTCTATTCTCCTCTCATTTTGCCTCCTCTGATAAAGCCAGGACACCTGGATGTTCCCTCATGATCTGGCACAGCCTCCCCTCAGATCCACACCTGGAGGATGGATTGATCTGCACCCCAGATCCCAGCTTCCAGAAGGTTCTCGCCCACTGTGGCTCTGTTCCACGAGGGTGAGTCTCAACCCCTTGTGACTTCCAGGGCTCTTCCGCCTCTAGAGCATCTCCTAAGAGAATTCCATCCCCATGTGCCACGCACCTTCTTGCTTTCTACCTGCTCCCCCTCTGTGCTGTACCAAGAGACTTGATAGTGTAATTGATATAAAAAGAATCGAACCAGAGAGGGAGAGTGGCGGGGGCCCAGTTCTGGCCCTCTTGGCACGGCATTCCCATGCAACCGGCAATCCCGAACCCTGAGCCAAGACACAGAGTAGGACCAGCAAAGCCGTCTCCAGGGTCTTGCTGGCTGTCTGTGTTGGGTCAGAGGTGAAGTGGCTATTGCTGGGGTTGGGCTGGCCTCTCCCCACATCAACCCGACTGGTGCCGCGGGGTTGGATATCCCCCACTGGCAGATAGTCCCTCTCGGCTTCTATCGATTCTGAGACAACGTACTATGGCTTTACAGATTCATGGGCATTTTAATAGGAAAGAGAGTGCATCTCAGAATAACACCATGTTCCTGGGTTCAATCCTCAGTAACACACACACACACACACACACACACACAAACACAATGTTAATTTTTTACATATGCCTGATGAACTTTCCCCCTAGAAAACAATGTATTTGCTCTATGTCTAGAATGATGGCTTTTCAGACCCAATACAGGTTAAAAGTCACTCCATCTTCACCGCCGATGGCAGCCAAAGGCGCTCCGGGATGGAATTCTAAAAGGTGACATGGACGGGGTTAAACAGTAGGACGCTGGCTTCCAGAGCGAGTAACAGCCTGGAGGGATAGAAGCCTGTGCTTATGCTGACTCTCCCTCTACGACAGTTAGCAAGGCTGCGCCTTCAGCATATGTCAGAAGGAAAAAACATAACACAAGATAGCTTTACCTGATAATAGATCCGGGCCACCAGACTCCGCTGAAGAAGCCTCTCACGGAAATTCACTGCTTTCAACAGAAAGGCGAGGCTACCGACTGCGTCCGTGTGAAATGCCAGGAAACTGAGGGGAAAACACAAGGACCATCATCCTTACTTTGGTTTCACCAAAGATTTTCAGTTGGGAGAAACAAACAGTGGGTTTGTTTTTAAAATAATTTTTTTCCCATAGAAAAGTAGTGTAAATACGCAAGGCCTCCCGCCCCGTCTCTCTCTCTGGCTGCACGTGTACTCCTCTTCAGTGGTGGATTCTTGGCTCTAGTTTATTCTTCATATTTGTCCTTGTGGTATAGAGATAATTTGGCCTCCTGCTTTTTCGATCCATTGATTATTGTATTATAGGTAATGTTCAACATTTTATATGGTCTTTATTAAAAGCTACATAATTTCCAACAAGTGGTAATAATGTATTCAGGTGATCATAGTGTATTCAAGCATGGTTGAATAATGATTACAATTGAATATGAATAATCAGTTATATGTGCCACAAAGTATTTTTCCAGGAATAACAGGTGTTAAATATATTATACATTGGGAGTTGTGCTAAGTATTTGCTATCAATTATTCAGTGCTCTTAATAACTCTCACATGCAGAGACCCTATTATCCCAAGTGTAACTCAGGCTCCTAAAGCTCCAGGAACCTGCTCAAGATCACATGGGCAGAACACAGTCGGGCTTGGGCTTGTCCTGGGGAACCCCAATATTTGAGGGAAGAGGAGCCCCAGGTGGCTGCGGGTAAGAACAGGGCAGTGTGCCGTAGAGATGGCGACTGTCTCCAGTGGGGATTGACTTCTACCTTCCCCCTTTGGCAAATGAGGAAACCAAGGGAGGGGCAGGACACCCAGCCCTGTGGGCCTCCTGCACCCCACATCTGTGCAGCTCCGCGTTGGCGCTAATTTCATGCCCCACCCACATGAAGCTGTAGGGAACTTAGATAAAAAGTAAAGGGTTAGTTCACCCTTACGGGTTCGCAGAGCATAGCCACCTCTTGCCCTCCCATCCCCCCACATCCTGGGGAAGTAAGTTGTTATCGTTATTATTATTATCATTATTATTATTATTAGGTACTGGAGATTGAACACAGGGGCATTCTACCTCTGAGCTTCACCTCTGCCCTTTTGATTTTTTATTTTGAAACAGGGTCTCGCCAAGTTGCTGAGGGTCTCCTTAAGTTGCGGAAGCTGGCCTCAAACCTGCAATCCTCCTGTCTCAGCCTCCCAACGACTGGGATTACAGGTGTGCACCACCACGCTTAGATCTTGGAGAAGTAAATTATTATAAGATCCAAATAACTTAGATTCTCATTCACTGAAAATTAAAATCTCAAGTAGGTGTTGTTGATACTTAGAGGCAGGAAAGAAGCTTTAAGAAACACTTTGGAGACACAGCGCTTTTGAGAATGCTGAACCCTGAATTACTAACCTCCCTCCATCTAGACAGGGAAGGCAGATGGCGGACATTTGCCAGTAGATTACCAGGAAATCTGAATGACTATTTAAGTAACGCTTATTTTGAATCTGGGCTTCAGAAGGCTGAGTTTCTGCTTCAGCCTATTTAACAAAAAGCATAAAGAACTTTCACAGTTTATTGAGAAGCATGTTTTAGTCATTTCAGGGACTGTTACTCATGAAACCTGGACACTGAATGTTGTTACTAGAAAATACCTTTGTAGCCAGGCGTGGTGGGGCGCGCCTGTGATCCCAGGACTTGGGAGGCTGAGACAGGAGGATCGCAGGTTCAAGACCAGCCTCAGCAACTTAGTAAGACTCTCAGCAACTCAGCAAGACCCTGTTTCAAAACAAAAAATAAAAAAGGGCTGGGGGTGTAGCTCAGAGGTAGAATATCCCTGGGTTCAATCCCAATTACAAGAAGAAGAAGAAACTACCATTGAACGCTGGAGAGTTTATTATAGGTCAATTTTGTCCACCTGAGGCTACACACTGCACGCTTATGAGGAAGATCTCGCCCACCACCCCTGTGAGTCCCACGTCAGGCACGACCACACATGTAGCCCAAAGAATTTCCCCAGTGGAGAGGACTGTGCAGACTCTTTAAAAATAGGAATATAGCTAAAGACAACCTCCTCATAACTGTGCTTTAAAGAAGGTCAAAATGACTCCATATTTAAATAAAATCCAGATTAAGTGCATGCGCACATCATTAGCCATGAGGGAAATGCAAATGGGAAGTGCTGGGCGGTCGGTCGCACTCTACCTCCGCCAGGATGATGAAATACATCCGCAGCGAACGCCCACAGCGACACGGACAAACCAGAGCTCTCACACTCGCTGATGAAAATGTAAAATGGTAAATAAACCCCTTTGGAAAAAACTCCCAGTTTCTCGTAAAACCGAACAAACACATATGCAATGACCTAGTAATTCCATACCTACTGTTTGTCCAAGAGAAATAAAACCAACGTTCATAAAAAGGCTTGTAGAAGAATGTTCGCGGCTGTTCTGACTGGAGTGAAAAAAACTAGAAACATCCCAGCTGTCTATTCCTCAAAAGAGAATGTAAAACAAACCCCACTGTGGCCGCAAAATAAAATACTACTCAGCAGTAAAAGGGAAGGAACGATTGCACACGACACCAGGAACGGCTAGCACAAAGCGGAGGGCCAGGCATGGAGCCGGCTACAAGAGTACAGGGCGTGTGTTCCATCGACGTGAAGTTTCAGAACAGGAAAATTTAATCGGTGGTGGAAAAAATATCAGAGTAATGGCTGCATCTGGGGCGATGGTCAGAAGGGATTAACAGAAGGGACTGAGGGAACTTTCTGGAATGATGGTGATGACCTAGAGCTTAATAAGAGTTTTGGTTACAGAGTTGTACGCATTTGTCAAAGCTCACTGAATGTACACTTAAGACGTGTCTTTCACTGCATACAAATTCTGTTTAAGAAGAAAAGGAGCCGGGCGTGGTGGCACACGCTTGTAATCTCAGTACTTGGGAGGCTGAGACAGGAGGATCGCAGGTTCGCAGCCAGCCTCAGCTACTAGCGAGGCCCTCCGCAACTTAGTGAGACCCTGTTTCAAAATAAAGAATAAAAAATAGGGCTGGGGGTGTAGCCCAGAGGTAGAATGCCCCTGGGTTCCATCCCCAGTACCACATACACACACATACACCAAAAAGAAAAGAAGAAAAGGAACCATAGAGCCGGGCGTGGTGGCGCATACTTGTAATCGCAGTACTTTGGGAGGCGGAGACAGGAGGATCCGGGTTCACGGCCAGCCTCAGCTCTCTCACTCTCTCTCTCCCTCTCTCTCTCTCTTTCTCTCTCTCTCTCTCTCTCTCTTCTTAGTGAGGCCCTCCGCAACTTCATGAGACCCGGTTTCAAAATAAAGTATAAAAAATAGGGCCGAGGCGTAGCGCGGAGGTAGAACGCCCCTGCATTCAATCCCCGGTACCACAGAAAAAAAAAAAAAAGAAAAGGAACCATAGCCAGATATTGAACTTGAGTTGGTGATGTTCATCCTGAATCATTTAGAAATGCACCAATGTGTTCAGTTACTCGGAAATGCATCGCGAGGAGAAGGTAACCTGATGAGTGGGTTGAGGGACTAAGATATGGATAGACAGTCGTGCGTTCCATAATCAAATCCCACTTGGTGGCGGGCTGCCTGTAAGATGCTGGTCCCATAAAAAACAGTCCTATGGCCTAGTGACATCGTGGCCGTCGTGAGGTTGCCAGGCAACATGTCACTCACGTGTCTGTGGTGACATTGGTGTAAACAACCCTACTGTGCTGCCAGTCTTATGCACAGTGCGCATCCTGGATGACGATGATGAACAACTCTTATGAGCATACGTATTTACTATACTTTTAATCATTACTTTAGAGTGCACTCTAGAAATAGTTGTGACAATGTGTGCTGCTATTCAGGAGGCTGTGTCTTCGCTTATGGAGAAAACCAGCTGTGGCTCCCGGGCCACGAAAGTGCGCTCTGTGACGCTCACATGACCATTCGTTTCTCAGAACGTGTTCCTATTGTTAAGTGTCCCGTGACCGCGTATATGTGACAGGGAGACAGCGAGAGCAGCCATGCTCACAGTGGAATGCCCGTGAGAGGCTCTCCTGAGGGGTGAGCCTTGGAACCCTCACTGTCGATCCTTTCAACTTCTGAGTGTTTGGAAATGTTCCCGATGCATTATGGAAAAACATTCACGTGCAGAACAGAATCCTGACTTTCCTCAATGCCCACCCTGGGGGGCCCCTGGTTGGTGAGAGCAGTAAGGGCAATGGTGGCAGGTGCCGCAAGACAAGTGAGCTGTTTGCAAAGGAGGAACACCCCACCCCCAGCCAAGCAGCCCCCGCCTCGCCTGGTCTCATAAGGTCTTTCCAGAACCATGACCGATCCCCCCACAGTCCACATGAGGGATAGTCCCTGGGCGTCCTTGCAAAAGGCTGCTCACGTGGGGCCCCACCTGCTCATGGGTGCTCCCCTGGGCCCTGTCACTGTGACGGGTCCTGCATGGAAGCCGAGAGCCCAGTCCCGGCCGTGTCACATCGGTGTAGGCACTGAGCGGTCCACCCGGGGTCCTGCCAAGGCGTTGATGAGGACGGCTTCCCTACCACGAAGTGCGGGGCTGGACGTGGCTAAGTGCAGACAGATTGAACGAGTAGAACCCGGATGTGTAGGAGAGAGATGTGTACTGTTTTGGAGGTGACTAACCAAGGCAGAAATAAATGGGCTAGAACTTTCCAAATATTTACAATTGGAATGCTGCCTTTGGCACGGCTCGCACCGCTAGGAATATAGATTTGCATATGGGGGAGAGCGTGTCACGGCTCCTGTAGGATGGAAACCAGCCCTGCGCTTGGTAAAGAGATGGATGAGCCAAGGATCCCCGAGCAGTCGGGGAACAAGTTTCCTGAGAGGACGGAGTTGATTCTGCCGGAGAACGGCACTGCTCTTTCAACTCCTCGTTCACTGGAAGATTTTCAAACTAATGAGTTGGAGGGAAAACTATCAGTGCTGTAAAAGTCCCGCTCGGGGCTAGAAATACTTAAAAAGAGAAGCACTGGCTTCCTACAGTGTGTGAGGACAAATTGAGACCTAGAAAACCAAGAGAGGTCTCTTGCATAAAACCGTCCTGGGATGCGGAACTCGCGTTGTCAAGATCCAAGATAGACCGCAGTTTGCTCTAACAGAAACCCGAGCAGCAAGAAGAAAGAAAAAGAGAAAAAAAAAAAAGAAAAAAGAGAGAGACTGCAGATTGCTAATGGCGCTTCATCCCGACGGTTATGAGAAGTCCCCTATCGCGATTTGTGGTAATTCCACATTTTTAATCAGGATTGTGAGATTATATTTTTTGATGCGGGTTCCTTGGGCAATTAGTTCAATACATTTGGATGGTGGAGACCAATATGCTGCTTCCAAATAAAAATAATAATTTTAAAAATACACAAAAGAAAAATGGAATAGTTAAGCTTTCCAAAAGTAGAGTAAAAGAGATACTGCATTTATGGGCGTTAAACGATGAAATAGAAGACAAGGTACAAGAGAGAGGGTCAACAAAGGGAACATTGGTTGTGTGGAAAAAATAATAAACCGGACAATGGACTGTCGACCCTGAGTGACAAGGGCAAAGGAGGGGGGAGGGCAGGGACAGCACAGGAAGCGCAAAGGGACGCTACTGCAGGTCTAGCGGAAGTTCAAACGAGAGAATAGTGTGAAAAAAGTATGCCAAAAAATTCAAAACCAAATGGCTAGATTCCTAGAAAAAATACAATTGACCAAAACTGACACAAGAAGAAAAAGCCTAAAACAACTGAGCGAGTTAAGTCAATCCTTTAAAACATTCCCAGGTCATTTTCAAATGATGGACTGGATTCTCCCACAGAATAACAAACCCCTCCCCACAGAGCTCTACGAGACCTACAGCTTTGACACCCATCTAAATTACAGAAGTTTAAGAGGAGAAAACACTAAGCCAGTAAGTATATAATCACCCCCAATTCTAAAAAACCCAATCCAGGAAAATACAAAGATGATAATAATAGCATAACAAAAGTTCATGTCTCACAAGCATGTGAAGGTCATTGAACATTAGAAGATGGGCAAAGGTTATTTTTCTCATCTTTAGAAATGTTTACTGGTGCTTTATAATTGTACACAGTTGTAGGATAGAGAGCAACACATTCATGTCTGCGCATAGCATTGCTTGGTTTCTTTCTTTCTCTGGACCTCCCTTTTTTTTTGTGGTACCGGGGATTGAACCCAGGGGCGTTCTACCTCCGAGCTACACCCCCGGCCCTATTTTTTATACTTTATTTTGAAACCGGGTCTCACAAAGTTGCAGAGGGCCTCACTAAGTAGCTGAGGCTGGCTGCGAACCCGGATCCTCCGGTCTCAGCTTCCCAAGTCCTGGGATGGACCTCCCTTTTCTGCCTCCGCCCTCTCCCCGGTCTCCTTCCACTGCTCTACCAGTCTCCCCTTGAGTCCCTTTTCTTCTGTTTTACTCTCAAGCTTTCACTTTAACAGAAGAAAGAAGACCTATAGATTATTTCAATAGATGCAAAACAATTCATTTGATAAGATTTATCATCTAGTAATGATAAAGATGTATTCAAATAATAAATGGGGCTTCTCTAGTAAAAAGTGTTCATTAAAAACTTGAGCCAACATTACTTTCACTAGTGAAATGCTAAATGAATTCTTTTAACACCAGAAGTTAGACCAGAGAGCATCTTCTGTGTCCGTTTCGATGCTAATGGAATTGGAGACCCAGACCGTGCAGTACGATAGGAAACACGGAAAAGGGTAACAGTCAGAGAGGAAGAAACTAGAAACCATCACTTGCAGATGGTCTGATTGTCCATGGAAAAGAACCAAGCTACAGACATATCTAGAAGAAATGTTTTTACAGTCAGATTTATGTGTAAAAGCCAACTGCATGTACAATAACCAGCAACAACAAAAAATATAATTTAAAAGGTATTTTTTAACAACAAAACTTATAAAGCAACTAGCAGTAAATCTATGCAGGGATGTGCTATGCATGAGAGAATTAAACAACTCTGCAAGACACTTAGAAGATCAAAATCTTTGAGAAAAATCCATCTTATTTATAAAATAAATAAGATAATCACGTCAGATTTTTCTACCAATCTACAGATTAAATACATTTTCGGAGAATTTTATCAGGTTTTCAAAATTGTAGTAAAATATATAGAGCAAATAATTTATAATTTTAGTCTTTTTTTTTGGCAGTACCGGGAATTGAACCCAGGGGCGCTTTACCTCCGAGCTACACCCCCGGCCCTATTTTTCTTATACTTTATTTTGAAACCAGGTCTCACGAAGTTGCGGAGGGCCTCACTAAGTAGCTGAGGCTGGCTGCGAACCCGGATCCTCCGGTCTCAGCCTCCCAAAGTACTGGGATTACAAGCGTGCGCCACCACGCCCGGCTAATTTTAGTCTTTTTAAAGGTACATCTCTGTGGTATCAGACACTGTCAGGTTCTGCAGCCCTCACCACCGCCCACCTCCCGGACTTCTCCATCATTAGACAGCAACTCCTCCTCTCTCCCCCTCACCCCAGAACCAACTCTCCACTCCGTCTTTAGAAACTTGAATACTGGATGTACTTCATATAAATTCAATCCTATAATATTTTCCCATTTGTGTCCATAGACTTTGTTCTATTTTCTTTGGAGGAATTTGGCAAACTGATTCCAAAACTTATATAGAAATGCAAAATAGCCAAAATGGTTCTAAATAATATTTTATACCTAATAATGTAATATAGTAATATTGTATTAGAAAGCCAGGGTAATTATAACAGTGTATTGTTAGATCAAGGATATACAAACAGACTAGGAACAAAATAGTCCCCAAATGGACTCCCATATATATGAATATTTAATAAAGGCCAGAGTGAGCATTGCCAATCACTAGGAAGGGATGGTCAATCAATTAAACAATACTGGAATAACTGACAGTCCCCGAGGGACCAAAAGATGACATTAGATTCCTTCTTCAAACCATGAACAAAAGTTTCCAATGGGTCCAGGGCTAAACATGAAAGGTGAAATTCTCAAACTTTGAAAAAATACATATTTCATGAACTCGGAGTAGGTAATACAGAAAGTGTTGAATATAAAAGAAATGAGATGAATTATAATTTATAATTTAAGGTTTCATGATTTTAATAATTTAAATTGTTATAACTTAGGAATTTGTGTTCATCAAAAGACACCACAAAGAAAGTATAAGAGAAGCCACAAGTTTGGGAAAGACAACTGTAACATCTGTAATAACAAAGGATAAAGGATCTCTAAAATGATGAAGAATAGGACACATGCACACAAAAAAGGAAAAAAAATGAAAAAATCATAAACAGGCATTTCCTAGGAGAAGAAATACAAATAGCAAATACATACATGAAACCATATATCCTTAATAGTAATAAGTAAAATGAGATTTAAAATCTTGGTAAGAGTTTTTTTTGGGGGGTGGGTACTGGGGATTAAACCCAGGAGAATTCTACCTCGGAGCTATACCCTAGCCCTATTTTATTTTTTATTTCAAAACAGGGTCTCACTAACTTGCTGAGGGTCTCGCTAAGTTGCCTAGGCTGGCTTGGAATCTATGATCCTCCTGTGTCAGACTCCCAAGTTCTGGGGTTACAGATGTGTGCCACCACACCTGGCAAAAGATCATTTTCACATAGTATTGAGAAAAATTAAGAAGTCTGCTAACACCAAGTGTTGGTGAGAGAATAGGATATGGCTCTACAGAATACAAGCTTCCGGTAGGGGCATAGATTTGTATAATCACTTTGAAAAGTACTTTGGCACTGTCCAGTAAAGTTGAACATTGCCATACTCCACAACACAGCAATTCCGCTCCCAGGCAACATGCCCGCTAGAGGTGTGGTTTTCAAACAGATTGCAAATCCCTCGTGGGTCGTGAAATCAGTTTAAAGGATTGATACCAGTATTCCTAAAAAATGGAATTAAGAACACCAGGCAGCATTGCTCGTAACAGGACAGGTCATCACTGCTTCATGAACACTTGACTACAGTCGTGTCGGAGGGGAGCGCTGGATGGATGTCCGTGGTGACATGAAATGTAATTTTCACTTTGAGTATGTCAGCTAAGCTGGGAAGCCCTGTACAAACTCTTGTATGTTCCCCAGAAAGCATAAAAAGATTTTTTTTATAACAGCTTTGGGCAAAATATCAAAACAGTGGACATAACCCCAATGTCCACCGATACTGGGGATTGAAATGGATGCGTAGATTGCAGCATACAGACACGATGGGATATTATGTGTTGCTGTAAAGTGTCACATAACAACCTAGATAAACCCTAGGAACAAAATATTTAGAAAGTTACCACATAGAGCCGGGCGTGGTGGCGCACGCTTGTAATCCCAGTACTTTGGGAGGCGGAGACCAGAGGATCCGGGTTCGTGGCTAGCCTCAGCTCTCTCTCTCCCTGTCTCTCTCTCTCTCTCTCTCTCTCTCTCTCTCTCTCTCTCACTCT
>PVJS01022470.1:0-10403 GCA_004027185.1 Glis glis
TCTCTCTCTCTCTCCTTAGTGAGGCCCTCTGCAACTTCGTGAGACCCAGTTTCAAAATAAAGTATAAAAAATAGGGCCAGGGGTGTAGCGCGGAGGTAGAACGCCCCTGGGTTCAATTCCCGGTACCGCAAGAAAAAAAAAAGAAAGAAAGAAATGATCATTTTCCTATAACCATTTTATGTTATGCATAACACACATTTATATGCTAATTTATTCTCATAATTGCCCAATGATTTGGATATTGTCTCCATTTTACCTAAGGAAACAGATTCAGAAAGGCTTAGTCGCTTTATCAAGATTATAGTTAATAAGTTATAGAATTGCCTTGGATATTTTGATAACATAATAAATTAATACTTTACTTGGAATCAAAAGATTTCAAAGCTGTCTGCTTCTTTATGAAATAGATATTTATAAGCCTCAAGATTATGCTGTCTATAGTAGGTTGAAACTCAAGGTCAGAAATTTTTAAAATGCAGTGGTATAGTACTTGTAGATTGTCACAGTAAATTTTAACTTTTCCATCTTGATTTTAAAATTGCATTCCTCATTTCATTCTGTTATTATTACCAGAAAACTTAATTACTTTCCTCTCTTGGCTTTTTTTCTTCTCTCCCTTTCAGATGTATAGTTGCCTTTCCCTGATGAAGTCAGATGTCAGGGAACAAAAGGCTCCTCATTGGTCATTTCCAAACAGTCATACTCTAGCAGGATCAGTACATGGTTAGCACCTACCTGGCAAAGTAGGACCCTGTTGCATGACAGAAACTACAACACTACTCTGTTTAGAGGGCTTCTGCTACACTCCCTCTGTACTTCCTTTTCCTTCTGTCGATGGAATTATAGCAAACTAATGCTGTTAAGAGAAATCCCTATCAGAAAGTTCATTAACACAGGATATGTCACTTTGAATTTAATTGTAATTACAAACTTCATTGTAATGGATTTGCTGCTTTCAGATTCTATTACTTAATAGTATGCTGAACAATAACCTTTTTAATATAGTATTACAAATTTAACTTACATAATTTGTATTTTTCTAATATAGAGATTAAACAGCAAAGATTTAACTTTTTTAAAAATCTAAAATTTCAAATTCTAAAAAATATGCTTATATTATATGCATGATAGATAATGCATTTCTTAGGTCCTCAAACAAGTATCATTCCTTTTTTTTTTTTTTATTTTGCGGTCCTGGGGATTGAATCCAGGGGCATTCTACCTCCAAGCTACATCCCCAGCCCTATTTTTTATTCTTTATTTTGAAACAAGGTCTCACTAAGTTGTGGAGGGCCTCACTAAGTAGCTGAGGCTGGCCACGAACCCGGATCCTCCAGTCTCAGCCTCCCAAGTACTGGGATTACAAGCATGCACCACCACGCCCAGCTATTCTTTATTTTGAACATGCTTTCTATAGATATTTTTTTAGAGAAAATGAGATTAGTAGTATGAAATCCAGTACAGTTTGTTTACTAGGTAATGTTAGTGCCATCAAGTGGCTGTGAATGGGTATTTACAAAATTGGTTTAACTTTGTATAACTTATTGAATATAGATATTTTATGTCTTCCTCAGGAAGCGTGTCTTTTTTTAATAAACAAAAAATGGGTATTACAGTAAATAGTACAAATTCAGCTATATATATTATAGCCTAGTCACTATATACCTCCTTTAGAAGGTGTAAATTATGAATGGAAAATTATTAAATGATTTTCTGTAATTGTTACTATAAATATTAATAGAATCTGTATGTCTATTGAATAGTGTTAATCAAGAATCTTGAAAACTAAAGAAAGAAAACTCATGTGTAGGTTAATTATATAACACCTACATTAAGTAATGTGACTATTATGAAAATTTTTCTAATCAAAGTGAATAGAAATTGGCTGACTCTACAGTACTGTGAAAATGTCATAGAAAGGTCTATATTAGATAGCTGATAGAACTAGCAATAGTATAAAAGCAGATGTTTTGCTCAACAATGTGAATGTACATAATGCCACTGAACTATGTACTTAAAACTGGTTTAAATGGTAAATTTTGTTATGTATATTTTGCCATAATTAATATATATCAGCTTTAGCAAGAAAGAGAACCAATTAAAAATTTATAAAGTGTATCTGTATAGAAAGTTTTTGGCTGTGAACATATTCCTAAATATATGCTATTAATAAAATTAATTTGAAGTTTTTTAAAAAGCAGGTATAATTAATAATTGGGGGAAATATTCTTGGCAAACAAATGAACATCTCTACACCTTTTATCTATATCATGATTTTGTCACTGTTAGATTTTAATTTTAATTGTACTTTTAATTTACCAATTTTGAATTTTCCCCCAAGCAGCAGAAAAGGTAGATTCTGTTATTTATTTAAACCACTAAAAAATGTTTCATCATTCCTTTGCTTTCCTTCAGGTTTCATCAGGCTTTTTCTATAAAGAAGCAGATAGTGGATAATTTAGGCTTTGTAAGCCATAGAATCTCTGCTGTTGTCGTGCACAAGCAGCCAAGAACAATAGATGAATGAGTATAGTTAGCTTCCAATAAAACTGTATTCCTAGCTGTGTACCATGACACACCCCTGTAATCCCAGTACTTGGGAGGCTGAGACAGGAGGATCCCAGGTTTGAAGCCAGCCTCAGCAACTTAGGTCCTCAGCAACTTAGCAAGACCCTGTTTCAAAATATAAAATAAAAAGGACTAGGGTGTAGCTCAGAGGTAGAATGCCCTTGGGTTCATTCCCCAGTACCAAAAAAAAAAAAAACTAACTTTATTCCTGGTCCCTAAAATTTAATTTCACTTAACTTTCACATGTCACAAAATATTAGCCTTTTGAATTTTTTTAAAAATGTAAAAACTAGGCCACAGATGTAGCTCAGTGATAGAGCACTTGCCTAGCATGCACAAGGCCCTTAGCACCCACAAAAAATTAAAGTATAAAAACTTTTTACCTGATAGGTCCTATAAAAATACAGAGGATCACATATGACCCATGGGCCACAGTTTGCCAGCCTGTGCTTTAACAGTTACTTTTTAAATTGTCTTATTTATTTTTTAGTGGTACCAGGGATTGAACCCAGGGGCTTTCTACAAAAGATACACCCCCAGCCCTTTTTATTTTTTATTTTGAAGTAGTGTCTCATTTAGTTACCATTCACTGGTCTTAAACCTACAATCTTCCTGTTTCATGTCTCCCAAATACTGGGATTGGGATTAAAAGAATGCACCACTGAGCCAGGCTTGCATTGTTTTCTTTTGTTTGCTACTGGGGATTGGAACCCAGGGGCATTCTGCCTCCTAGTTATACCCCCAGCCCTTTTTATTTTTTATTTTGAAACAGGGTCTTACTAAGTTGTTGAAGATCTCATTAAGTTGCTGAGGCTGGCCTCAAACCTGAGATCCTTCTGTCTCAGACTCCTAAATACTAGGATTGCAGGCATTTGCCACCACACCTGGCTGAATTGCTTTACTTTAATGAGCTGCTGATTATAAACAAAATAGCATACACATCCGACTAATTGTGATTTTTGTGACCAAAAATGGAAATATTTCCAAATTTTTGAAATGTACTTTTTAATTGAAAATTATTTTGGCCCAATACTAAGAACAGCAATATCCATCAGGAATACATATTATTTTTCTGAATATCATGTGTAGGTTGGTCATAGTGTTTTGAATATAAATACCTATAATTGCCCCAAATTGTCCTTAATTTCAAGTCACAGTAACTACTATTGGCCTGTTTTAACTTCATTAAGAGGGATTTTATTTGTGTGTAAACTAAAAGTTCATCCAGAATTTGTTCTTCAGTATAATTTTTGAAACATATAATAAGCACAACCTCCCTCCTGGGTTTGATGCCTAGCACCACAAAGTAGTTATAATTATTATATTTTTACAGGAGTTAAATACGGAAGTTAAATATGTGACTGTCTCATTCTTTTAATGTACTTTAATTCTTTAGGTGAGTATGCGTTGGCAGCAGAACTATACAGAGAAGTGTTGCGGTCATCTGAGGAACACAAAGGAAAACTCAAAACTGACTCACTTCAGGTGAGTAGAAATTAAAGGTTCTAAAGCCGGGCATGGTGGCACACGCTTGTAATCCTAGTACTTGGGAGGCTGTGACAGGAGGATCGCAGGTTCGAGGACAGCCTCAACAACGTAGTGAGACTCTCAGCAACCTACTGAGACCCTGTTTCACACTAAAAATAAAACAGGACTGGGGATGTGGCTCAGAGGTAGAACTCCCCTGGGTTCAATCCCCAGTACCAAAAAAAAAAAGAAAAAGAAATTAAAGGTTCCAGGTATGTCTTCTGTTTGTTTTATTAAAAAAAAAAAGTTTCTGAATGTTCAAGAGGATGAGGAGTTACAAACAGACTGAGTCGCAATGACTGGGATGAAGCTTGGGATTCATTCCCTTTAATAAGCACCCAAGGCGATTTGTGTATATATGAAAGTTTGGGAATCACCAGTATTCCATCTGCTCAAGCCAGTTTTGGACAAAATCTGACAAGATAAATCTGTGACCTACATCAGTACCAATAGCTCAAATAATTTGTACTTCAAAGGGTAGGTCACTTCTGTCACTTTTGCATATGAACATCAACATATTTATTCACACAGTTTTCACCAAAAAGAAAAGAAAATGTGTTACACTCAGCAGTGATCATAACAATAAAAATCTATCCACTGAGAGATTTAATTTTTAGAGGTCTTTTAGTGGGGTTTGAATATTTCAATTATAACACTTATTTCTCTTTCTCTTACTGATTCTATCCAGTGGATCATAGACAAGGCTTTTAGGTAAATGGAAAATAAAGACCACTTTCATTGGTCTTGGCGAGTTTAGGCTTGCGTCCTAGGTAAATTGACTTCTTTACTCTTCAGAATACAGATCTTGAGACTTACATGCTCACATGTGACACAGTGGATATTTGGAGAAATGTGTGAGAGAATAGGAGGAGGGGAAAATATAAAATAAAACTCTACTTAGCTTTTACATGTGTAAAGGTTACAGAAGCAAGACATGGACTTTACCCAAGTGTGTTTACCTCGTGGGAAGAGGAGGAAGTACAAAGATACTCTGCTCTTGAATGAAGGAAATAAAAGTAGAAGAGTGGATGAAGAGCTGGGCGTGATGGCACACTCTTGTAATCCCTGTACTTGGGAGGCTGAGACAGGAGGATCACAGGTTCACAGCCAGCCTCAGCAACTTAGTGAGACCCTGTTTCCAAATGAAAAATAAAATAGGGCTGGGGGTGTAGCTCAGAGGTAGAATGCCCCTGGGTTCAATCCCCAGTACCACCAAAATAAAAGAGTAGGTAAGGAAACAGACAAATCCGGAATGCCTGAGTTTAATATCGAGGACTAAGCAGTCAACCTGGTTCTCCCTCCGACTGGGAGAGCATGGATCCCTGAGTGCCTTGCCCTGTCCAGTCAGGTTATCCCCCTGTGCCCTTGAAATAAACCATGTAAGGCGGTGGAAAAGACCACAAGCATCCTTCCCATTTCACCACCATATAAAGTCACCAGTCTTGCACAAGCACACACAGAGGAGACAAGTTTCTACCACCTCAACTTTCTCTAGTGTCCTTTCCACTTTTGTTTTTGCTATTAAATCTGATAGTGCTACTGATTCTATTAGCTAAGAAGCCATGTTGAAAAAATCTAAGACATTTGAGGTAGCTCTTCTTCTAAGATAGACTCTACAAAGATTTGTACCATGGCCAATGATCTGTAACTAGACAGAATGAACCTTTAAAGTCTCAAATCACTGGCACCAAATCAGATTGTAACAGAATGACCCTTTCCCAATCATCCTTTAGCCTTTAGCTATCTTCCCAAGTAAAGTGTATGAATTTAACAGCTAGAAACTACTTTATTTCTTCTCATAGCCCTTGCTTAACCAGCTGCAGACTCACAATGGGAAGTATATATAATAGAGAGATATAAGTACTGTCCTCTCCTTCCCTGTATACTATCTTCACCTCTAGCTCCTCCCCTTTTCAACCTTTAAACTCAGCATGTCAAGGTCACAACCCTGTTTTCTTATGTATTTCATTATCCTTATTTTTATCATAATATAATTGCTAGACTCATTCAAACTCATTTCCCAGGAGAAAAAGAATCAAGTCAGTGCAATCAGCCTTTCGACTTTACTGGATTTCTCCTACTTCCCTGTATAGACAAATGTATGTGTAATAGAAAAAAATATACCTATACTACATATTATGCTAAATGCATAACCAGACTGCATAAGACTCTACTTTTAAGTGAAGAAAATTCATATCATTATGATTTAAGACCTTTGCTATAACACTAACAATTTTTCTCTGGAAAAAAAACTGGACCTCAAATTGCTATAGAAGGAAAGTACTTGGTGATTTGTTCTTCACGTGGTGTTAGTGTGTGCGGGCCATGTTTGCGTCAGTTCTTCTAGAGTCCACTGTATTGCCTGTCATAATTATCGCTTTTGTGTGTCTGTAGAGACTTCATGCGACCCATAACTTGATGGAATTGTTGGTAGCCAAGCACCCAGGGATACCTCCTACCTTGCGGGATGGCAGACTTGAGGAAGAGGTAACTATTCGCTTTTCATTCTTTCTGTGTTTATTTTTTCAAACTTTACACTACATCAAGTATACATTTCCTAGGGCACATACAACATTTGAATAAATGTAACCATGTTTTCCTGTCGCTTTGAAGTTTCAAGCTTTGCAGTGGTGATTTTGGGTGGCAGAGAATGGCAGCGCTCAATATTATTTTGTTTCTTTCTTCTCTGGTGATCTGCTTGCAGATATGTTAACGTGTAACTGCTTATTATAGATACTGCATTGACGAATAACAAAAAAGGAGACTGTTGATCTCATGGCAGATCTACAAAAGCTATAGTTTATAATAAATAGAAAAAGGTTGAGCCAGGTATGGTGGCGCACGCTTGTAATCCCAGTACTTGGGAGGCTGAGACTGGAGGATCCAGGTTCACGGCCAGCCTCAGCTACTTAGTGAGGACCTCTGCAACTTAGCGAGACCCTGTTTCAAAGTAAAAAATAAAAACTAGGGCTGGGGGTGTAGCTCAGAGGTAAAATGCCCCTGGGTTCAATCACCAGTACTGCAAAAAAAAAAAGAAAAAGTTTACACCTTCTCTATTTTGCTCTATATTTTTTTTATTTATTTATTTATTTTTTGCGGTACCGGGGATTGAACCCAGGGGCGTTCTACCTCCGCGCTATACCCCCGGCCCTATTTTTTATACTTTATTTTGAAACCGGGTCTCATGAAGTTGCTGAGGGCCTCACTAAGTAGAGAGAGAGTGAGAGAGAGAGAGAGAAAGAGAGCTGAGGCTGGCCACGAACCCGGTTCCTCCGGTCTCCGCCTCCCAAAGTACTAGGATTACAAGCGTGCACCACCACGCCTGGCTTGCTCTATATTATTTAAGGTAGTAAATAAACTCCAATTTTCTATGGTATTTCTCTCAAAGAAGCTTCCTCTATGATAAGTGTTGCCTCTCACTCAAAGGAATAATAAAAATTATTTCACGGTAAATTGTTTATAGCTTATTATGTTAATTTTTCCAGAGATTTTTGCCTTTTTTTAATTTTCAGAGGCAGAGGTTTATTTAGGGGAGGGGGGGATGCATGTTCAAGGGAGAACGTGGACCATCTCAAGAGCGAGAGAGCGACTTTGGGGTGTTTACAGTCCTTTTTATAGGAGAACCCGTGAGGGGGTGGGTAAGGGCACATGTCAGGGATAGGGGTCCGGTCCCCATTTTTTGATCCTCGGGTTCGCGCCATTTCATTGGTGGGTGCTGGATGCTTCACCAACAGTCAGACTTTTTTGGGAGGAATCTTTTGTTTATCAAGCATCTCAGGAACTCTTCCTTTCCAGTTTGCCTCCTTTCTACCTAATATTTTATTTCTCCTATCCTACCTCATCTCCCCCATCCCCGCCCCTAGACTTTCATCCCTTAATCTTAAGGGTTGATGAAGGGTGAAAGTCCGTCTTCTATCATGTCTTTAAAGCTGCCTGCCTAGCCAGGGATCAGAAGTCTCATCCTAACTGGCCTCAGCTATTGCATTGGGTTCTGACAGTCAGGTCAAAAGCTAGCATCACTGGAGGACACAGCATCAGGAGCATGAGGATCAGTAGGTGGTCTTTTCCTATGTGTCTCAAGTTTTTGTTGTGCCCATCATGCCAAGCCTGCCGCCAAAGCTGCTGAGTCGATGTTCATAAAACTGGTTATTTGGTCGACAAAGCCATTCATTGCTTTTCTATGGTATTGCAATTGCAGTGGGTGTCTTACAGGAATAGGAATTTTTCTTTCATGGTGTCCGGTGGTACTGGACCTGCAAAGCCAAGGTCAGTGTCTCTGAAAGCCCCATGTTTGGGCGCCAGAAATGTAAGAGGGTGACAGGTTCGTTAGGAACTCAGGTTCGGCAGGGTCCTTGACTTCTGTGGCACATGCCAGTCAGACAAAAAGGGAGGTTTATTTAGGAAAGTGGGGGATACACTTTCAAGGGAGAACACAGGCCATTTCAAGAAGGAGAGAGCCAATTGTTGCCTTTTTTAAAGATCAGAGAGGAAGAGCAAAGCTAAAATCAGAAGAGTAGAAGTAGTTGAAATGTATTGAGCCTATAAATGGAGCCTACTTATGGTATACAACATGATATTTTGATATATATGTAGACATTGTGGAATGGCTAAATCAAGCTAATTAACCTGTTCATTACCTCACATACTTAATTTTTGTAGTGAGAACTACAAAAAAATCTATCTTAGCAGTATTCATGTATGCAGTACATTGTTAGTAACAATAGTCATTATGTTGCAGAATAGATTTCCTGAACTTCTCTCTCTCACTGAAATTACTGTATCCTTTACCCAACATCTCCCCAGTCTCTCTAGCCCCTGGTAACCACCATTCTACTACTCTGCTTCTATGAGTTGGACCTTTTTAAAGTCCACATGTTAGAATATACAGCACTTGTCTTTTTGTACCTGGCTTGTTTCATTTAGTATAATATCCTCCAGATTCATCTATGTTGTGAATAACAGAAATTCCTTCTTTTTGAAGGCTGAATAGTGCTCCATTGTGTATATACACTATATTTTCTTTATCAGTTCATCAGTTAGTGGGCACTTAGGTTGTTTCCATTTCTTGGCTATTGTGAATAGTGCTGCAGTGAACTGGAACTGTAAATATCTCTTTGAGATACTGATTTCATTTTCTTTGGTTTTATACCCAGAAGTCAGTTTGCTGGATCATGTGGTAGTTCTGTTTTTAATTTTTTTAGGAACCTTCATTATAGCTGTAATAATTCACATTCCTACCAGTAGCGTACAAGGCTTCCCTTTTTTCCATATCCTCACCACCATTTGCTATCTCTTTTCTTGTTGATAGTGGCCATCCTAACAATATCATGTGTTAGGTCATTGTGGTTTTCATTTACATTTCCCTGGTGAATAGTGATATTGACCACCTTCTCACATACCTACTGGTCATTTGCATGTCTTCTTTTGAGAAATGTCTTTTCAGATTCTTGGCTATTTTTTTAATTGGTCTTTTTTTCCCCTTGCTATTAAGTTCCTTACATATTTTAGATCTTAATCCTTTGGTTAGCAAATATCTTCTCCCAGTCTGTAGGCTTTCTCTTCACTCCGCTGGAGGTTTCCGTGGCTGTGCTTTTGAATGCACTGTTCTTGATGCGTGTTGGCAGTCTAAGGGTTGGAAGTTGTTGAGTGAATTTCATTCACAGTGCAGGTATCTAACCCCTGTATATAACCAGTCACCCTTTGTTTCCATACCTTCAGTAACAAAATGGTCAGCAGGAGACAGCTTAGTCTATTAATAGGCAGTTCAAATGGCCAAATAATTATAGCCAAGGAATTATAATAAAAATTAATTGGAAGTTTGGGAGAGGAAAAGGGAAAATCCATCGTAAGAGGCATTCATACTTACCAAGAAGTCCATGTTATTTTTTCGCATAACTCTTATAGAATATAAAGCCACAGTATTTCAGAACTGGACAGTATGCTAGAATTCATCTACTTCAGTCTCCTCCTTATACAAATGAAGCAACTGAAGGCCAGAGAAGTGAAACAGCTAGTCCAAAGAGATGTAGCTATTCAGTCGAGCCATATGATATTGCCAATTTTGTTTGTAAAAACTGGTCAAGTATTGGCCACTTCATGTCGCTCAGCCCTCTACTGAGTGGAAGCATCAGGATTTCCAGTTTAGTAATCTTTCCAGCTTTTCTCTCACTATCCCATATACTAGCCTCTGATCCCTTTCTTTACTCATGTAATTGCTTCTAAAGCTAATTGAGTATTTCAGTTGAATGGAAAAAACTGAAGAATTTTCAGAAGTTTCCTAATGTTGAGTTTATAAGAACAAAACTTTT
>PVJS01022470.1:10503-30585 GCA_004027185.1 Glis glis
GGCCGGGGGTGTAGCGCGGAGGTAGAACGCCCCTGGGTTCAATCCCCGGTACCGCAAAAAAAAAAAAAAGAATAAAATATTCTGATTGCTTATAAATTATGTGATCATTATTCTCTTGAGAAGGTGAAAGGGTAAGAATTTTTAATTCCCTGTTAGTTTGCTAGGACTGCCATAACAGAAATACCACAGACTGGGAGGCTTACACGACCTAAATTTATTCTCACAGTTCTGAGGTTGGAAGCTGCAGGTCAAGGTGTTGGCAGGTGTAGTTTCTCCTGAGCTCCCCTTTTTGGCTTGCAGATGGCTGCCTCTCACTGCATCCTTATATGGCTTTCCTTCACATTCGTGAATCCCTGCTGCCTCTCTGTTCTCAGAAGGACACCACCAGTCACTGGATTAGGGCTCAGCCATTATGGCCCTTTTAAACCTCAATGACTTTCTTAAAGGCACTATCTCCAAACCCAGTCACGTTGGGGTTAGGCCTTTAGCATGTGAATTCGAGAGGAACACAGTTCAGTCCATAATACCTTCATTACTATATATTCTCAAGTATTTTTCAACTGCAGTAATTGTAAGAAACTATAATAACTAAATCAGATAAATAATTCTGAAAGGTATCCTTTGCTTCATATTTCGAAATATTAATGTTCTTCTTTCTCCTTTTTTTGTTGTTGTTGTTTTTCCTAATTAGAAATATAGAAATTTAGTGACAAATCCTTGGGATTTCTTGCAATGTATATTCAATTTTGTTCTCTGCAATGTATATTCTAGGAATTTCTAGAATGACTTTTATATTCTCTACAGTATACTTGTAGAATTTCTATGTTTAAATCAAGTAACTTTAAATATATAAAATAACCACATTGTTCTTGAGACATCATAGTAAATTATTTTTTAGACCTAGAGTGAAAGTTTGTATCTTCTGTTTCAACACAGGCCAAACAGCTGAGAGAACACTATATGAGCAAGTGTAACACAGAAGTGGCGGAAGCCCAGCAAGCTTTACAGCCCCTGCAGCAGACCATCCGAGAGCTCCAAAGAAAAGTACATTCCCCAAACACAGTGTTTCTTATTTGTGTTTATCTCTAGATGTCAGCTTTTGTTTGGTTTGGGGAGAAATCTGGACTTTCTTTTCACCTTAGAATTCTTTTTTTTTTTTTTTTTTTTTTTTTTTTTTTTTTTTTTTTTTTTTTTTTTTTTTTTTTTTTTTTTTTTTTTTTTTTTGCGGTACCGGCAATTGAACCCAGGGGCGTTTTACCTCCAAGCTACACCCCCGGCCCTATTTTTTATATTTTATTTTGAAAACGGGTCTCACGAAGTTGCAGAGAGCCTCACTAAGTAGCTGAGGCTGGCTGTGAACCCGGATCCTCCGGTCTCCGCCTCCCAAGTACTGAGATTACAAGCATGTGCCTCCACACCCGGCGTTCACCTTAGAATTCTTAGGACCTGGTACAATGCCTGTCCCATAATCGGAACTTATTAATATTTATTTGTTGAATGAACACATACATAGATAAATCAACTATTTTGAGGTTCTGTTTTATTTCTTTTAAGCTCTAGTGGATTTCTTCTTACCTGGGGTATATAACAAGTTATCTTTTGAGGAAAGAATTCTGTAACTTACTTTTGATCTTAGATGTGTATGTTTCCAAAAGCTTTTAAGATTTTACAACATCAGAACCACAATTATTTTACAGACTGTGTTCTATTTGTTCTTTCTAAAGTTTCTCTTTCATGGAATCAGCCTTTTTAATCGTGTTTTAATCAGCTTTTTTCTTTGCTATGACCAAAATACCTGACAAGCATAACTTAGAGAAAGAAAGGTTTATTTAGCTCACAGTTTCAGAAATCAATCCTTGATTAGCCAGGCTTCCTGACAGAAATGTCTGGGCAGCAGGGCTTTGGGTGTGCTGGAGGAGAAGCCATGCTCAACACTGGGCAGCAGGAAGCTGGGGTGGGGTAGATACAGTCCCCAAGGCCACGCCCCAGGGACACACATTCAGCTGTGCCCTGCCTCCAACCTGGCTGTGTTGCTTAACACAGGAGCTTTGGGGAACATTCTAAATCCAAGCCATAACATGAAGTCAGAAGAGGAAGCTATACAAATACACTTTTAAGTTTTTTAATCAGTTGTTCCACATTTTATTCTTCCACACTCATTAATTGTTTGGTATCCAGGCATATAATTTATTTAGTTGTAGTTATTGTAGATTAGAATGAAGGCTTTCTTTATTATGTTGAGAAAAAGACCCGTGACCTTTTCACATATAGAGAGTAAGTACTTAATTTTCATTTTGGTAAAGTATTTTTAACACCTCGTTGTTACACACGTGTGTAGTGTAAATTCTCATTTATCCAGGGTAGACAAGAAACATTTGTTGTCTTTAATTGTGTATGCAAAAAAAGTACTCACCCAGTGTGTGTAGATGATGCATATCTCTATCTCCCCACTGTTAGAATCCCTTTGAGAATAGCATTTATTTCTTCCTTTAAATTTTTCACATCAACCTTTCCAGCGATAGAAACATAATAAATACTAAAAAAAAAAAAAATTAATTAGCTGGGTGCGTTGGCACACACCTGTAATCCCAGTATTTGGGAGGCTGAGATAAGAGGATCACGGGTTTGAGGCCAGCACATAGTAACTTAGACTCTGTTTCAAAATGGAAAATTAAAAAAAAAATTCTGGGGGTATAGCTCAGTGGTATTACACCCCTGGGTTCAATCCCCAGTACCACCAAAAAAACAAAATGTACATATTAATTGATCAACTGCTGTTATTTTTACAGATTCATTCTAATTCTCCTTGGTGGCTAAATGTAATCCACAGAGCAATAGAATTTTCTATTGACGAGGAACTTGTTCAGCGAGTACGAAATGAAATAACCAGCAACTACAAGCAACAAACTGACAAGCTTTCTATGTCAGAAAAGTAAGAAAATAGTATAAAATAGAATAATTGTATTAGTAATCATCCCAAATGTTCAGATCATTTGGTATTAGGATGTGCAATTAAATATCAAAACATACTGTGGTTATGAGCATCTGGATTTTGCATTTTGTTAATAACGTATTCCAAACAAAAATATTAGCTACACGTCTAAAATAGTAGCCTTTATATATTAGCCATTTTAAAAGTCTTATTTTTTTAGAGCCTAAAATTTTTTTGTTTGTTTTGATACACCCAAAGCCAACCTCAAGCAAAATTTTGAAATAGGTTTTATTTTGGCAAATTGTATCCTTGTAAGGCATTCATGAAAAAGTGTATCCTTGTAAGGCATTCATGATTTCCATTCTCCAGGAGCTAGGCATCCAGTGCCATAGTGGCCCAGGTTTTATATCACAGAATTGTTTACTCTCTCTTCTTCATCTTTCTTATCAACACTTACCATTCTTTAGGGTCTTCAGACATAAGTTAGCCCACTGAGCTTGATGTATAAATGTTTTGTTCTTCAAAAACAAAATGAAGTAAATGAGTACTTGTAAAGTACTCATTTAGACTAGTCCCACCATGTAGTTGCTGTGTAAGAGTTACCTGCCAGCATTATTTCTTCTCTTTCATTTAAAAGACCTATAAGGGAGAACATTGCCAAAACTGGTTAAATGCTGGTCTTTGATAATATTTCAGCTTCATTCACATAGCTCTTATTGGAGCAAGTGGAAAGAAATTTTCTAAAGCTATTTACTTTACTGTGCTTCAAAAGTTAATTTGTGAAGAGTAATTTAAAATTTTAATAAGTTAGATATAAAAAACTTGTTTTCTTTTTGTAATATTGATAATTTTTATCTATACAAATTCTTCCAGAAATTACTGAGCAGCTATTCTATGCCTATTCCGTTATTCCGTATGTTTTTAAGGAAAGGATCTGAATAATCCTTACCTTCTAAAGGTTAGCTCAAAAAAGACAACAACCCTGGACAATTTGAGAAATATAAGTATATGTGAAAACCAAATATAACAAGGACTAAAATGAATATTTTCTCTAAACTCCGTGGAGGGAAAGAACCATAGATTCATGTTGGGGAATGTTGGCAAAATCTTTAAGAAGAGATTCTTTTGAAAAATTTGTAGAGGAAGGCATATGGCATTTCAGATAGGAGACATACATAGTCTTAAAAAGCAAACAAGTCATCATATTTTCCTTTCTTTTTTTTTTTTGTGGTACTGGGGATCCAGCCCAGGGGCATTCTACCTCCAAGCTGCACCCCCAGCCTATTTTTTATTCTTTATTTCGAAACAGGGTCCCACTAAGTTGCAGAGGGCCTCACTAAGTAGCTGAGGCTGGCGACGAACCTGGATCCTCCGGTCTCAGCCTCCCAAGTACTGGGATTAGGAACATGCGCCACCACGCCCGGCTTATATTTTCTAATTTTTTATTATTAAATGTTTTCTTATTCCTTTCATAAACCCGTATACGCACACACATACAAATTTTCCCTCAGCCCTTTTAGTCCACAGTTTGTAAAACTGGTAAAAGTGGCTAATAGCACCATCCAGAGGTCTGGGAGTGTATAGCTCAGTGGTGCTCAGCATGTGGAAAGCCCTGGGTTCAGTCCTTTACCCCCAAATACCTGGCATATAGTAAATGCCTTATTAAAAATTTAATTGTTTTTCTTTATAATGAGGAATATAGCTCTTGACCATTTTTCTTCTCAATTTTGTCTTTATTTTAACCTGTAATCCCCTCTAAATAAAGCAAGAATGTCAGGAGGGACACGAGTCATTCAGCCTTAAAAAGGAAGAAGGTGTCAATCCTGATCTTTCAAAGATATTTGAGACAGAGACATTGATTTTGCACATTCCTTTTCAGTTCCTGAGTGTAGAACTATCATTTGTAATAGAGAACCCAATGTCGTTATAGCCTGACTACTAGTAGCTACTGTTGAATACATTCCTAAGGAAAACGCATCCGATTGTGGTTGAGTAAATGTCGCATACAGTTAACACTTTGCTTGACAAAAATCTTCTAAATTTGAGGAAATTGACCTCTTACTCTTTTCTTTGTGTTGGATGTGGTGCTGGTGATGGGAATCAGGTTCCATGACTGTCGAGGCCTCCAATACTTACTCACAACACAAATGGAAGAGCTAAATAAATTCCAGAAGCTAGTACGAGAAGCTGTAAAAAACCTGGAGAAACCTCCATCTCGTAACGTTATTGAGTCTGCAACCATCTGCCACTTACGGCCAATCAGACTTCCTCTCAACTGGTAGGTAATTGAAGAAATTAAGCAAATGATGTCATTCCATTAAACAAGGTTTTATTGGAGAGAATAAGGAATTTTTCATTTTTAATCCAGACAAAAATAGAAAGAGTCATATAAAGACATATAAGAGACATATAAAATAAGATACTCAAGGACCACCATGTACTAAAACCATATAATTCTTTTTTCTAAAATGGCATAAAATGATTGTAAAGAAAAAACAAAATACAAAACACTGAATCTCTTTTAGAAATTATCTGATTGCTGGTTACATTTTTTAATATTTCTCTGATAATCTCTTTTTCAGCTGTGTGTTTTGTAAAGCTGATGAATTGTTCACAGAGTATGAATCAAAGCTGTTTTCTAACACGTAAGTTTTCTATTTGATTATTACCCATCAGGAAAATGAGACATTTTATGAGACTTGGTTTTTGGTTATGAGACTACATTTTCACTGTGACCTTTGTTATATTTTTTCTTTTATTAAATCAACTCAGTAAACCTTTGGCATTTGATCATTTAACATGCTCTGTTTTATCTAGGAAGAAGTTACCCCTAAATATTTATGTCACGTAGTGATGTGTAATTAATTGAGGGGCACTTGCAGGGAGTCATAAGATTGCAGACTCTAGAGTCTGATGTATTTGAACTCAAATCCCTGCCCACTGTGATGAGCAAATTACTTCTCTAAGTCTCAGAGCATTCATAAAACGAAGATAGTAGCAGCTCTTCCTTCATTGGAAGGGCTTTATGAATATTAAATAAGAAAATACTCATTTCTCTTTAGCAAAGTACTTAGTATTATAGAGAGTGCTTAGTATGTTAGCTCTCATTATTAATAAGTTTCTTCAACAATCTTCATCTTTGCGTTGGGGCTTAAGCTCCTTAGTGACTATGTACAGCCATTTAGCATCAGCAGAATTATCCCTGTTTAACAATTGCAGAAATTAAAACAAGGCTAAGTTCTGATTGCCTTAAAAAGAAGGGATAGACAGTGTACTTTTAGATCATACTGTTTTTCTCCTCCTCCTCCTTTGGTGATAGTGGCAGTTTATGTTTTAATTCTCAGAGTGAGATTTATAACCTGGAACTTAGAGATATTTTTATTATCCCAGATTACTTTCCAGAAACACTGGAAACAGTTACTATGCTTCCAGCATTTTCAGAGCCGCTATTATTGTTTTCCATAGACCTGCAAGCATGATCTTGTAGACAGGACATCAACACGTGTTGAAAAGTTACTGACTTGCTTCCCTGTTTGTTGTGCCAGTGTCACTCGTTTGCAGTAATTGATACCCCTCGATGGTTGTTGCCATCATTTTGTTCTGGTATGTTTTCAGAGTGAAAGGTCAGATGGCAATATTTGAGGAGATGATAGAAGATGAAGACGGACTGGTGGATGATCGAGTACCTACCACCACCAGGGGTCTGTGGGCAACAAGTGAGACAGAGAGATCTATGAAAGCATTACTATCATTTGCAAAATCACACAGATTTGATGCTGAATTCATTGATGAAGGAAGTACATCAATGGATCTCTTTGAAGCATGGAAGAAGGAATATAAGGTACAGTATTGTAAAACTTCCTAACAAAATAAAAAATTCTCCTTTACACCAATTTTAATTGCTGCTTTCTTTTTTCCTCCTCCTCAGTTTTTCTAAATCTGCTTTAGAAACTTGAGGTATCATAATTTCTCTTTCTCTAAAGTGTAATTATTGTAATAAAGAATAATATTATGATACTTAAATTCTTTTTATCAAATTACTAAAAGATCATTGTTAAAATGAAACTTATATGAAACCTTCTGTTCAGCTGTAAAAGTGTTATCATTCTAATCTTTGCTTGATCTTACACTATTATTCTATGAAACTAGGATAGCATTTTGTTTTGCTTTTGCTCTGTGAATAACAACCCAACATCAATATGAACCTTGAAGACTGGGGAGCATAGTAAGTATTTCTCAAGCTATAATGCTGGAAAACATTCCAGTGAATGAGCACAAATTGGCCTTTTATATTTATACTTTAGTGATTCCATGGCATTATAATTCTGTATGCAAGATGAGACTCAGGTGTTTATTCATTTTGAATCATCCTTTATATTGAATTTATTATCTCATATCCTACTTGGCAGGTGAGAAGAGTAGGGGAAGGAAGAGTGGGTTTTTTTGTTTATAATGTCACATATCCATGTGTTGCCTTTTTTAATCTAAAGTTCTTGCTTTTTAAAGCAAAATAAAAATTGCTGTGCAGAAAGAGATGTGTTGTCTGAAATATCAGTTTATACATTTGACAAGTTAAGGAATGATACTTTTTAAAGTCAAAATCATCAGTTCATAATAATTTTTTTCCTCTCACTTTACTATTGTAAATGCAAAACACATTAACATAGTTATTTATAGTAAGCACTGGAAGAAGACAGTGACCAGCTACCCCGTACTCTTCCTCCAGACCATTTGACCTCATGCTCTCTGTCCAGAGAAGTGCTTATCATGCAGTTCTCCCAGATCTTTGTGCGTTTTTCCTTCATAACTGCATACTGAACTCTTTCATAGAAAAACAAGTGAATGACCACTGCTACAAATCAGACAGGATCCACCTCAAAATATATTGTTAGTGAAGAAAGCGTGTCAAAAAAATTTATCCCGATTGGAAATTTTAGAAATACATGTAACCAAGTTTTAGGGATACATATTTGTATTACAAAGTCTAGAATGGTAAATTAAGAATAGCAATTGTCTCATTGTTTCTCCTTGAGGAGGAAAGTATAAGGAAAAAGAGTGATTTTATTAAAGCTTTCTGATGAATTTGTACTTAGATGGTGGCTATTCAGTTATATATAGTGTTTTCATTGCCATCTGTACATTATTTTGAATATGTGAAACATGATAAAAATCTCTTTTTTAAAAGAAGACGATAGAGATTCTATCACTCTAATAGTGGTCCATTAAAAGTTGTTCTCATCAAGAATTTTGGGGGTCCTCTCTTCCTCTCTTCGTAAGAATCTAAACAGTCAGTCTCCTATGGAGATTATTCAGCATCCTTCCTCATCTTAAAAATGGCCTGAAGAATTACTTGTTAAACACGTAATGAAAATGTTCATATTGTAAGACCTCATTGAGGACTTTTGCTCAGTGCATATCTTGGTGATTTTAACCAGTTCTAATTATGTCTTTACCACTGTCTTTGTCTTTTTTTCTTCCTTCAGTTGCTTCATGAATATTGGATGACTCTAAGGAACCGTGTCTCTGCTGTTGATGAACTTGCAATGGCTACAGAACGACTAAGAGTGCGACATCCTAAGGAGCCAAAGCCAAACCCACCCGTTCATCATATCATTGAACCACATGAGGTAAATTTCAAGTACATCACAGAAAAAGCAAATTGATATCACAAAAACTCAAGACTCACAGCAGAGGTAGAGTCAGGCAGTGATCTATCCTATAAGTGAGTATCTAATTTCTATTCATAATTTGGGCAAAATGAAGTTTTTATTGGCCAAAGATGAGCAATTTCATATCTAACACATGCTTAATAGTCACTATTTTCGGTGTATTTTGTTTCTTCCCAAGTTGCACATTCATCTATTTTTGAACACCTTCTATGTGCCAAAGCCTGTGAGTATTCTTGGTTACTTTTTAGACATGATTTATATTACCTCGGCTTTATTAGAACTAGAAAAATCTTCCTCAGAAATAACTAAAACTCTTTTCTTTTGCAGTGTTTTCTCTTGCTAATGATAGGTATTTACAACTCATCTTCGGATACATCCCTCTTTGTATATCAGGGTTAAATTGTAATTCCACCAGTCTTTTCTATTCCACATTAAAAATATTAGCCAGGCGTGGTGGCACATTCCTGTAATCCCAATACTTAGGTAGGCTGAGACAAAATGATCGCAGGTTCAAGAGCAGCCTCAGCAAGTAGTGAGAATCTCATCAACCTAGGGAGACCCTGTTTGCAAATAAAAATAAAATAGGGGTAAGGGTATAACTCAGAGGTAGAATGCCTCTGGGTTCAATCCCCAGTGCCACACACACAAAAAAATTATTTCCTTTACAGTTTACTTTTATCCCTTGTTTGTGTTGAATGCTTTAAATCTATTTCTTTCTATAAAACTTGAAGACTATAACATAAAAAAAATTTAAGTACACATTAAAATATTCTCACTTAAATTGAATTCTGAGTAAGTTTTTCTTTAAAAGCAAATTACAGGTTCAATACCCAGCACCACAAAAATAATTAAAATAAAAGCAAATTCCTCTTATTTTATTTTTTTTCTGTCTGCTATATTTTATTTGACAGCAGGGGCAGAAGGGCAGAGAGAGTCTTCCTTAGATTTCATAGACACTCTGGCCAAAGGAATGTATCATTTAATTTTCTTCATCAGATGGATGTATCACTAAAAAATGATACAATTAAATTTGAGCTGATTTTTATCCAACTTCAGGCAAATTGGGGTGCTTCCTTTTAAAAGAACTTTATATTGAGTTTTGTCTTCTATGAAGCAAAAAGAAGTTTTTTCAAAATATATTACATAGTATTAATTTTGCATATTTGCATTTAATAAATATATAAATGGGTTTTCTTAAAACAGGACACATATTATTGAAGAAGAATTGTGCATGTTTAATATAGTTTAATCATCTTTCTGAGAAAAATTAATTTTTTTCATTATTTTTAGGTAGATCAGAATCGCATGAAACTACTGAATGATAAAGCCGTTGCTACATCTCAGCTTCAGAAAAAACTTGGGCAGCTTCTTTACCTAACTAATTTGGAGAAGGTATTATTTTTAAAAGATGCTACTTTTTCCCATATTATATTATCATAAATAACACTAATGACTCCTTCCATTTAAAATATTAGTCCTGTAATTAAGAGTATACGTTTTAAAAATCTTTTGTGTCAGTTATAGGAGTTGAAACGTTAGCCTTGTCTATAACAGCTACACGGATCACAAAAGAAGATTATATCTATGGAAATTATAATTTACACAGATGATTTAAAAGGCATGCACTATAGAGTAACAAAAAACAATGTAAACAGACTAGTTTAAAGCCTTAAATAGAAGTTTTACAACATACTTCTGAGTGAAAATTATAGTATATAACACACATATGCATTCATTCAAATATAGTAGATATGTTTTAGTTTGTTATTTGAAACTTAAAGGGGTTTGAAGAGCTAATAAATTAGAATACATGCTAATACAGGTAGAGTTCAATTATTTAGTGCATTTTATAATACATTTTCTGAGTTGTGATCAAAGTATTTTATTAGACATTGATGAATTGATGGGCCATTGATAAATATAATTCTATTTAATTAAAAATTTTATAGTTTTTAGTTAGCAGTACCTATCAGACTACATAAGAGATGCTTTTCTCTCAGCACTGTAACAATGCCATGACATTTTTAAAATGCTGGAAGAAAATCCTCCCAACCTAAAATTCTATACCTAGAAAAAATACCCTGTGAGAAAATAGAGATATTTTTAGATAAATAAATATTGAAAGAATTCATCCCAAATAGACTCACAACAAATATTAAAGGAAGTTCTTTGGACTACAGATAAATTATCCCAGCTGAAGAATGCAACTATAGGAAGGAATGAGGAGTAAGGGAAAGGTTAAACATGTAGTTAAATATAAATGAGTATTGACCATTTAAAGCCAATGGCTATTGTGTGTGATATGCAACACACATAGAACTAAATATATATGATAATAGCAAAAAGGAAGGAAATAAGCAGAAGTAGACTATTATATGATTCTCCCATACTTCAAAGAAATGACCAGAAATACCATAATAATATCAAACATTTGAGCACTTTGAATAAACATGGACTATGACATAGACCACTATACTCAACAAGTACAGAATACACCTTTTCTTAGGTATACATGGAACATTTACCAGGTTGACTTAGGCTGATTCAAAAAACTCCTAAAAACATTTTAAAAAATTAGAATTATACAAGGGTATGTTTTCTAACTAAAGAAAATTTCAAGTAAAAATCAATAATGGAAACATAACTAGTTAAATCCCCAAATTGGAAATTAACAACACACTTCTAAATAACTCATGGCTCAAAGAAGTAAAATGGAAATTAGAAAATATTCTGAACTGATTGAAAGTGAAAATGTGTGACAATATGCAGACATACTTAGAGGGACATTTCTGATTACTGATTTTAATAAATAAATGAGAAATTTACAACTTTAAATCAGGGATCTGCAAACTACCAGACATAGTACAATTCTAGACCACCACTTAATTTTGTAAGGAAAACTCTCTTGGAACCTAGCCACCCTTATTTATTTAATGCTCATTGTCTATGGCTACATTTTATACTATAATTGTAGAGTCAAGCAGCTGCAAAACAGACCATTTGGCCTGCAAAGCCAACAATATTTATAATCTGGTCCCTTACAGAAAAAGCACCAACTCTTTCTTTAAATATATCAGAAAAGAGCCGGGCGTGATGGCGCACGCTTGTAATCCCAGTACTTTGGGAGGCGGAGACCGGAGGATCCGGGTTTGCCGCCAGCCTCAGCTTTCTCTCTCTGTCTCTCTCTGTCTGTCTGTCTCTCTCACTCTCTCTCTCTCTCTCTACTTAGTGAGGCCCTCCGCAACTTCGTGAGACCCGGTTACAAAATAAAGTATAAAAAAAAAATAGGGCCGGGGGTTTAGCGCGGAGGTAGAACGCCCCTGGGTTCAATCCCTGGTACCGCAAAAAAAAAAAAAAAAAATCAGAAGAGATATTGCGCATTACAGTAGATCATTTACAGGTTGCTACAATAATGCCCCAGAGCATTCCCTTCCCATGCTGACTCTGGGCTTAGTCAGGTGACATACTTTTGACCTTGTGACACAAGAAGAGACATGTAAAGTCTGTGCGTGTTAGGGTTTCTCCCAATTTTGTTGCTCTTTGTGAACACTGTGAGTGTGTCAAGAAGCACAGATTAACTTTCTTGAGGAGCTGAGCCCACAGTTCAGCCTTCACTGAGAGCTAGCGGGCCAACCGCTAGATACAAGGGTGAGGCCATCGTGGACCATCCAGCGCCAGCCAAGGCAGCATATCCCAGAAGTGCACAGAGGCCTGCAGTCATAAGAAATACACATTTATCTTAAGCCTCTGCATTTTCACATGATTTGTTACCTGAAGCAGGTCAATAACTACCAGAGGAAATAATTTAGTTAAACTTTTAAATAGCTACATACTTTCATTTTAATTAGTGAAAATTTTTTGAATCCATAGAGATGATGAATCTGTACAATCTAGCTGTTTTGTTTCCTTTTGTTTCCGTTTTAATACTTACAAGTCAAAGGATAATTATTTTTAAATGTTTATTTGGTTATTGAAACCACAAAAATTTTAGTGATCTAATTTACTTTATGTTTCGTCAGTTTTTAAACCTGTTTATGTGTAACTTTTTAAAAGATCTTCTAGTTTTATAATAATTTTAAGGAAATTTTGGAAAGCTAATATATTTTTATATAATTTCCAGTCATAGAAATCTTAAGGCAATAATATTTCCATTTTCCATAATGAGATTAGAAAAAAAGCAGCTGATATTAGTAAGGGGTTATAGTATGTAACTATATCCTGCCTCTTCCCATGTCTCTGATCCTATTCCAGGTAAACATGCTAGATAAGTGCACATTTTCTCCACAATTTGTAGAGCCTTTCTTTCTTTTTTTTTTTTTGCAGTACTGGGGATTGAACACAGGGGTATTCTACCTCTGAACTACACCCCCAGCCTTATTTTTTATTCTTTATTTTGAAGCAGGGTCTCACTAAGTTGTGGAGGGCCTAAGTAGCTGAGGCTGGCCGCGAACCTGCGATCCTCCTGTCTCAGCCTCCCAAGTACTGGGATTACAGGCATGTGACACCATGCCCGGCTGAGCCTTTATTTCAAAATTCTAAATTATATATTTTTAAATAATTCACATTTTTTGTAACAAAATCTAACCTGAAAATAAAATTTCAAAAATTTAGCTATGTCAAATTTTGCTTTTAATTTTGTATTCTATAATCATAAATATAGTAACATGATAACTTAAATTGTAATAAAAGTTTTCATTTTTTGTTCACACATTGAATAAAAGTTATTTGTAAATCCCAGGAATAATAATATTATATAACATATAAAGTATTAGGTCATCTTAGCAATTAGATTGTTTAAATTACAGTTGCCAGCATTGACTTGCATAAATGAGCTGAAGAGTATGTATCAGGTTTGAAGTAAAAAATGTAGCTCACATGTTGGATTCTTCCTTTTTGCCTAGTCTCAAGACAAAACATCAGGAGGTATTAATCCAGAACCTTGTCCAATCTGTGCTCGACAGCTGGGAAAACAGGTAAAATTACAGTAACATCTTATGCATTTATAAATTTTCAGTTTTCAACGACTTCTACATGCATTCTGTTCAATTTTTAAAGACTTCTACATGCATTCCCTCCCTCTCTAAGTGATAGGTAAAAACATTTTTAGAATGACACCATCTTTTTCATTAAAGATTCATAGCTTTGAACATATTTTGGAGCATAAGATTGTTTTTAAGTAATTTAATTTTGTCAGGTTACTATAGTTATTTGGTAATTGTACAGAAATGTAATACAGAACACATAGATTTACTTAAGAAGGTAGTACAGAGGTATAGTAACAGCTCTTACTTAGCATTATTAATATTTCATAATCCAGGCATTGGAGTATGAATAACAAGCCGGTCATGGCGGTGCACGCCTATAATCTCAGTACTTGGGGGCTAAGACAGAAGGATCACAGATTTGAGGGACAGCCTTAGCAAGTAGCAAGATTCAGCAACCTAGAGAGACCTTGTTTCAAAACAAAAAATAAAAAGGACTGGGGGTATAGCTCAGAAGTAGAATGTCCTTGGATTCAATCTCCAATACCACACAAATACACATACAAAAAAAGTATGAATAACATTTCTCCTAGGGAAATTTAGATGTACGTTTTTAGAAGACTGTTATAATAATTAAGTATACTTCCTTGTGAAAATTAGCATACAAATGTCTATAGACACGATGGCACCATATTAGTTCTCCTCTTAGAGGTTCATATTTTTAACCTACCAACTACAATTTATTTCTGCTTTGTATGAAATTCATATATACAATATAATAGCATTTACTGCTTTCCAACATTTGAAAGGTAAGCCTTTAACCCTTAAGCAAGTAAAAGTATCCTTGGCTGTTTCTTCCTATAGAACTGAGTAGAAAGTTAAATATGTGATTTCCATATTTTGAGCAACACTAATCAGGAAGAAAGGACCTTGTAGTGTCCAAGACTTATAGAGAAGGTGAATTCTCAAAGGATACTGATTAAAAATCTTAAAAGAATAGATACAACATTGGAAACTTAGCGGCAGAATAGTAGCGTACAGATGGTAATGATTTCTGACAAAAGTCAGTGATAAAAATACTGCGATAAGAGAAAGGATAGGGGACGGGGCTAGCTTAGTGGTAGACCACTTGCCTAGCATGCATGAGGACCTGTGGTCAATCTCCAAAGGGGGTGGAGGGATTGTGACTTAGAGCAGTATCTCTTTTGCTTTTAGTTTTGATGAGATTCATCCAATAGGATTGTCTCCAAAAATTTGTTTCATTTTTGCCCTAAACATTTTCAGTTTTTACAGTTCTTTCATATACATTGTTTCATTCAATTCTAGTGTAACTCGGGTCTCCTACACCTAGAACATATTGGTAACAGAATCATACTTTTCAAACTCTTAATGCATACTATCTATAGAAACTATATCCTTTCCTCTTAGCTTCCCAATTGTCCTCTCCCTGTAATTTAGGACTATTAAATTAGGATATATCAGAGGTGAGTCATATTCACCTGCTGATACTGCTAGGGGCGCCGTCTGTCCTTCTGTTCGGGCTTCTTCAGTCAGTGTCCCCATAACTCCTACAGTTCAGGTGCAGGGTGTCTCTGTGATCCCTTCTCCATTGTGGATGTGAGTGGACCTGTCTTGCTCTATTGCTAGGTCCATTCTGAGCTCCCAAGAATCACAGACGTCCTCAAGTAGAAAAAGCACTTCATTGCCAGCGGTGCTTGAGGCGCATGGAGTACTGAATTGTGTTGCTCTGTGTTGGGCAAAATTGCTGTTGAGACAGCTCTTTAATTTGGTTCCAGCCTCTACACACAGGAACAGAGGTACAGCTAGAGAGCAAGAGGAACAATATTAGCCAACCAAACCCCAAATACCCCTGCTCCTCCTTAGTAATTGTTTTAAAACCAACTTCGATTTTCTCTTCCCTGGTGTGACTTCTCTTTCAAGGATTTTCTTAGTCCTCCAGCAGAGCACCGTACTGGACTCAGCTACACATTTTCTTTCCATACAAGTTCATACATGTCCAAATCTGAGAGAGAAAAAAAAAAACAGCTGAGAACTGAAGAGACTCGCACTTATAACAACTCAGTTTTCATGTTTGTTTATACCACGTGAAAAAAGTTAAATAATATGCATGAAATACCACAGCTTTTGGAGCTGACACCTAGACTAAATATAATGCTCTTCTACACCGCTGTTGCCAAAGGTGTATGATCCATGGTATTCTCCAGAGATTATTTTTCTTTTCTTTAAATAGGTCATGGGGGTTCTCAAAAGTATCTTTTTGTTTCAGTCTTTTTTAATGTATCCAGAACCAGTTTTAGAATAAATCTGAGACACTAGTTCCTCTCATTTTCTATATAAATGCTTTAACATGTGAAAAAATAAATCTGCTTAATAAATTGAATAGAATATATTGAGTCTATATCTCCAAATTAATGTTGTTCTCAGTTCCGCTATTATATGTGCTGTTAGAGTACAGAAGGAGTAATTTGCATTTTTTTCTAAGTCTGAAATAAGAACACCAACTTCTTAGAAAATAATAATGATTGACTATTATTAGGGAGAATAGAAATGAACTCTATAAGTTTACTGTAGACTAAAAAATATTTTAAAAGCACAACTTGGCTTTTATGACTTGAACAATATTAATGTCATGTCATATTTAGGAAGTGAAATGGTGAGCCACTTCCTTTGTTATATTTAGAGATTGGAAGGCATCTTTGATAGCCTCTCACTGAGGTTTGTTCTGTGATTTTCTTTTTTAGTGGGCAGTCCTGACTTGTGGGCACTGTTTCTGTAATGAATGCACTTCTATTATCATCGAACAATACAGCGTGGGGTCTCACAGAAGCTCCATTAAGTGCGCCATCTGCCGCCAAAACACATCTCACAAAGAAATCTCCTATGTCTTCACCTCAGAGCAGGCAAGCCAAGAAGAGGACATCCCCGTGAAGGTAGAGTACATCGAGAGCACGTGAGAGCGTAGAGCAATAGAAGAGGAGTCAGCATCTGACCAGAGCACACAGTGAATGTGCAGAATCTACCGTTGTCCATAAATGTAGTTCCTGAAAGTTTCAGCTTTACTACCTGCCTTTCATTGTGGGAGGAAACAGACAACACTTATTTCAACATGTTAGTAGTAGTTATGCCCACAGTAGCAAACTACAATTCCAGTTCCCTATCATCTGTATTATTTGTTCACTAAATAGAGAGTTCTCATTGAATTAGGGCTTATTTAAAGAAAGCTTTTTACTCATTCTTTTTTTTTTTTTTTTTGCGGTACTAGGGATTGAGCCCAGGGGCATTCTACCTCCGAGCTACACCCCCAGCCCTATTTTTTATTCTTTATTTTGAAACAAGGTCTCACTAAGTTGTGAAGGGCCTAAGTAGCTGAGGTTGGCCGCGAACCCAGATCCTCCAGTCTCAGCCTCCCAAGTACAGGGATTACCAGCGTGTGCCAACACGCCCGGCTCTTTTTTACTCATTCTTTTACGCAACTCCGGATATCAGAAGAAAAAGGATGGTCCCAACAAAATTGAAGGAAAAAATAGAGTTGTTACTGATACAAGGGAAGACTGGCTCAAGGAGTAGTTTAAATGAGATGGGGCTAACTCTTTAGCAAGAAACAGAATCTTCATTAATTTCTTCTCTTGGGTTCTTGATACTCTTTTCTTGCTTATTTTAAAGAACATGCTTTGCGAGTAGAATTAACCACAAGTTAAATTTACTGCCAGGAATTAGTCATTAGAGTGCCCTTTCCTAAGAAAACTGTAGTTGGATTAAAATTTTTAATCCTTGTTTTTTTCCCATTACCATTTAAGTAAAATCTGAAAATATCAGTAACATTGATCTCTACTGTGTTGGAACACACAGAATCCCAGTGTTGGAGTAAACTTTCATCTCTTCATTCCACGTACACATGTTGGACACATACCGAATGCCAGGCAGTGTGCTGGGCCACACAGATGCAATAGACATGCATGAATAAAACAGACATGGCTACGGCCCTCATGGATTTCACAGTTTGGCAGTGGAGGGGAAGGAGTAAGAGTTGGAAGCACTGGTACCAAACAGATTATTAATATATTACAGTTAAGGCAAACCCACAAAAGAAAACGGGCTTTTCTGAGGGAATGACTACTAAGCAGATATAGTATTTAGGATTCATTTAAAGGATGAATGGATAGCCAACCTGGGAAGAACATGGGGGTGACATTGTGGGGCTGAGCCTCTCAAAAAAAAAAGAAAAAGAAAGAAAGGAAAGAAGGAAGGAAACACACTCACATAAACCCAGTATCGAAAAGACTTGAGACAAGTATGACTCAGTGGAACTGAGTGGCTGCAGTGAGAACTTGGAATGAGAGTGGATTTGAATAGGTCTGTAGACCAGGAGGGGCCAGCTGTTGAAGAGCTATTTGAGAATTTTATGTCCACACAAGCAGAAAGCCATTAAATGTTACAAGCAAGAAAGTATCATGATTGCATTTAGATTTCTTAAAGATCCTGTTTAAAACAGTGAGGAAAATAGATTAGCAGGGGTAGAAAAGAGTGGAGTAGAAAAAACTCAGAGACCAGTTTAGGAGGCTAAGTAGTCATGTTGTGACTTTGATTAGGTTGATGACAGTGGAGATAGAAGTGAGTATATTCAAGAGTACAGTTAATTAGTAAGATGAAATGTTGGAGGCATTTGGTGGAAATGTGTATTTTTAAAGCCAGTGACAAAGAGCTGCAGAGTGGGAAGATTAGATGACCTGTGCGCCTAGCTGCTGACCAGCCCTGGGGCCTTTGGTGGTCACTCTTTATCCTACTCACCAAAGAACTGCTCTCCTGCGGGGCCTCCCTCCCCACTTTCTTTCCACTCCTGTAGTTTCTCTCTCCTTTCTTTCTCCCAAAGATGGTCTTTCTTAGCTCTCTCTTCTTTCTCTCTGTCTCTTTTTCTGGCCACAGGCACCCCAGGGGCCACAAAGGGCGCCAGTGGCTAAGAAGAGGCGGCTCCCCCTTAGGTGGGGAAGCACGCCTCGTGGTAGGAGCCAGCGCGGCAGACCTGCGCCAGACTTCCTGCAGAAAGGTTGAGGAAGTGACCGCTCTAGCTCCCAGTACACACAGCCTCTCTGGAGCTGAGTCACTGAGCCCAGCCGACCCAAACACCTGTTCGTTTTGTGGCAGCTTTCCTGCACACCCAGAAGAGATCGGGGCAGTTACATTTGCTGTCCTGTTGAGACAGGGACATCAGTGTTGAAATACTATTTACTGTGCTCTTGCTTCTTCCTGTTTTGCATGGGTATCCAACATGTGAATTAATTGCAGCATCTTATTTAGAGATTATAAGACTTAGAAGTGACTAGAGTTAGTAATTCCCCTCTTGTCATAGGTGCATCTATACTCACATTTCCTTTTTATTAAACACATGACTGACCCAGGCGTGGCAGTGCACCCTGTAATCTCAGTACTTGGGAGGCTGAGACAGGAGGATGGCAGGTTTGAGGCCAGCCTCACCAACTTAGCAAGATCCTTTTAAAAATAAAAAAGGGCTGGGGTGTAGTTCATAGGTAAAATGCTTCTGGTTTCAGTCCCCAGTACAAAAAAAAAAACTAAACACATGACTGAGTATCGTACCTATTATGCAAACAAGTTTTGTCCCCCCTCTACTTTCTCACTTTGCTTCTCGCCACATTTATGTTTGCTTCTCATTGCCTTTTCTGTCACCATTTATATCTGCCACTTCTGCCATCTGCTACCTGCCACCTCTCCTGAGTTCCGTCACATTTCCGCCCTGTCTGTCACTCTCTCCTTGAAGCATCTGCTTACTGCGTTTCAGACTTCAACTCTTGTGACTCTCTGAAACTTCTTCATTAGATGGTCATATCACCTGAGTGAAGGAAGAAGTGATCAAATACAAAATAAACATAAAATTTTGCAAATAATTAAGGCATTATTTTCAAATTTTAGAACTATTATTTCAAACTATTCCTAAACCCAGGGGTATTTTTCTTTATACTATTGTTGATTATTAAAGCCCTAATATTTAAAAAATAATGTTGAGAAATAATTTTTTATTTCATTGAAGTTATTATTTTATTTTATTTTTTATGTTTTTATTGGTGCATTGTAGTCTCACTTCACAATGAGTATCAGTTTGGTGAAGTTATTATTTTATTTGAAATGTTTATTTCCCTGTAAGTATTCATGTTGAGACGCTTGGACGTAGCAAACAACATAATATGATGTCATATGTAGTGCTTAATCTTATAGCTGATGTCAGATAAAAGCTATTTGGGGAATACAAAAATAGTATTCAGCCTTTTTTACTAGTGGTATTTTTAGAAATTACAGATTTCACACTGTAAGGAATCCTGCTGATTGACCACAGAAATAAGATAAATGGAATCACAAATGTCCCCTTGGTGGATACACTTAAGTTAAAGCCTGTGTCTTCCCTAACAACAGTGTGACAGTATTCCTGAGTGACCTTTGGAGCTGACTGGGTATTTCACAAAGTAAA
>PVJS01022471.1:0-30483 GCA_004027185.1 Glis glis
TGGAGTCTTAGGATCGGAGCAACCACTAATTCAGTCCCAGTCCAAGACGTGAAGATCAGGAAGCTCTTCGGAGAAACGATGGTGAAGTTTCAGTTCCAAGAGCTGGAGGCCGAGAAGATCAAGAAGCTCTTCAGAGAAAGGCGAAGCCGGCGGCTGACGATCTCAGGCGAGAGCAGATGCGTTTTCCTCGGAAAGAGTCCCGCACACTCTACGCGGCTTCTCCCTCTTTATCTAAGTCCGCACCTATCAGAATCCTGATGCCTACATTCAGGGCAGGGCTTTCTGTTTAATCTGCTGTTACACACCCAAAATCACATAATCTTGGGTGTGTCATGATCAGGTCAAGTTGACAACCTAGATTAACTATCACAGGCTCCTTCCCATGAGGCGAGCTCTTAAGGGCAGGGCAGTGCCTGCTTCACCTCTGCTCACCTCTGCTCAGCGCCTGGCACACAGCAGGAGACCGAGAACGACAGGCACCGTGCAGCCAATTTATTGCACAAAAGAAATTGATGGGCACTGTTCTAGATGCTGGAAATACAGCAATAAACAAGATGCACGCGACACAGTCCTTGCCCTTCAGGGTCTGGACGGCTTGGCGGGGGGGAGGGGGTGGAACCCAGAGCTAATTTGCCCAGAGATACTCGGAAAGCTGCAGATGTCGAAGCAGCTAGTGGGTTGGGGCAGAACTCATCCCAGGTCCACTGCCCTCAGTCCCTCTGTACAGGAAGTGCTCTGTGTCCCCTCCTGCCCGGGAACACCTATCCCGAGGGAGGGGAAACAGTGGGCTGACCAGCCACCACCTGCCCTGTCTGCTGTCACAGCCTGCGTGTGGGGTCCGCCGCTTCTCAGCTGCACAGCCAGAGTGAATCTCCACCTCTCCGGGCCTCAGTTTCCTCAACTGTAACTGGGCTCATTCTATAACCTTGCTGTAAGTACAGGGTGGTTTTATGGGTTGAGTGAGGAGATTTCCTTCATAGCATGCACCTCAGTTTGTGGGGGGGGTGTCTGAGTGTGTGTGTGTGTGTGTGTGTGTGTGTGTGTGTGTGTGTGTGTGAAGGAGTATGTGTGTGTGTGTGTGTTTACTGTGTGTACATATGCATGTGTGGTGTGGTGTGTGTCTCATTTGTTGTGTATATATAGTGTGTGTTGTGTGTTGTGTGTGTGTGGTGTGTATGCAATGGCGTGTGTTCATCTTCATCTGAATGGCAGCCCCATGAGGGCGGGACCATCAGATCTGCTTGCACCACGTGGACTCCGGATTCCCAGCGTGGGCCTGGCCCACAGCAGGTCCTCAAGGGGTATCTGAATGAGTGAGTGAGTGAGTGAGTGAGTGAGCAGATGGGTAACTGCCTGACACCCAGTAGGCCTCCTGCAGAGACCTGCACATGCCCTGGGGAGGCTTCCATATGTCTCTCCTGGCCTCTGTCTCCTCCACCAGCTCCTGCCACCCTCAAGAACCCGGATGTCATTTCTACACGAGGTGACTAAGAGATAATAGGGCTGTTTTTTCTTATGGATCTCCCAGAACATCCACATCCAGATGCGCCCCCTCTCTCGGTGGGTCCCAGGAGGCTGTGCTGAGGCCCCAGGGCTGCATTACCCTTGGCCTCCCTGGCCAGGCCTCTGCGGTGCCTCCTGCCGCCCAAGGCCCCAGTGCTGGACCAGGCAAACCCTGCTCGAGTTCAGGTCCCTCTCCCTCCACAGACCTTCCATCCACTCAGCTACTCACTACAACCACACCACGGCCACACCGCAAACTCCACATGCAGCCCAGCCCTAACCCCCCGACAGCCCCTCAGAGGACCTGCTGTCCTCTCCAAGGGGCACACCCCGGACCTTCACCTGCCCCTCCCCTGACCTGGCTTCCAGTCAGTCCCGTCCCCTCTCCCAATGCCCCCAATGTCAGGATCTTTCTAGCCATGTGGGACTCTGATATGAACACATTCAGGCTTTTATTAAGTACCACTGTATGCCCAGCATCTGCCCTCGAGTTGACTACCCCCAGGAGGAGCATCCTTTCCTTATTTCTGATGTGCCCCTGAAGTCTTGGGCTCAGCAGCTCAGGGAAGTAGAACCAGGTCTTGTGCTCCTCAGCCCGGCCGAGCGCGCCTGCCTCGGGGCCTTGGCACTTTCTGCTCCCCCGTCTGGGAAGCGCTTTTTTTTTAATGGCCCACTCCTTCACTCACGCAGGCCCCTGCTCCAAAGTCTCCTCATTAGAATCCATGGGACAGGGGTCTAACTCAGCACAGGAGGGGTCCAGGAGAGTTTCACCGAGGAGGGGGCCCTCAAAGCCACTTGCTAGAACTGGTGGAGGGGACATAGGTGCTGGCCCAAGGTCTGGACAAAATGATGACAACGCTCCCTGAATTCCGAAAATCCTGTGATTCTGACTTGAAATGTATGATGTTAAGATCCTGTTAAGTGACAACTCTGAGACCCGGGGGTGTGAAGCCCCAAGACAGGGGGACAGTGAGTTCCCAGGGGCCCGATGCTTGCGGTAAGACAGCCGGAAAGAGCGCCCCCTGCTGGAGCCGGCCTCCCTCTTCCTGCACATGCCCGTGAGCCCCTGAGGTGGCTCTTCGAGGCCAAGAGAATGTAAATTTATTCTCCTTTTCCAGTGTCACACACTCACTTTATCTGCATGTTCCAGTTTCCAGGGTAAATATTAGGAGATGACTCTTGGGAGATTCTCTGTGTGTGCACAAGCTAATTCCTCCAGCGGAGCACGGCAAACACTGGTCAACACCCCGTCCCGCTGCTCTCCGCAGGCGGGCTGCTCACTGGGCCTCCGAGAGGGGTCTCCTGCTGCAGGGACCAGCAGGGCTTCTGTGCACAGGAGAGGAGGAGAGCGGCTGCCGCAGCCTTGTGTGGCCGCCTGGGCTTTCTCTACTGGAGCCTCCAAGAGGGGCGGGGCAGCCCCACCATGGGCAGACACTGTGCAGGGCACTGGGTGGGCCCCAAAGTTAGACAGACAGGGCAGGTCTCAGCTCTCCCTTCACCAGCTCAGCCACGTGACTGTGACGAAGCCACTTCACCTCTGGGACTCAGTTTCTTCAGCGCAACCTGTGATCCTACCTGATGACTCTGGAATTGAAGGAAAGTGCCAGGCATCGGCACAGAATGACCCCAAGTCAGCAACTGCCCCCGGGGATGCCTGCTGGTGCCCGGCTTCTTTTAAAGTGCTTCATGTGGGTTTGATCCTCACTCTAGCCCATTGGGGGTGCTGAAATAGCCCCATTTCACAGAGGAGGAAACTGAGGCACAGAGAGGTTAAGTAAGTCACCCACCCTCACCAGCACAGGTGGAAAATGGCAGAGGCAGGATTCCCAGTCAAGCAGTTGGCTCCAAAGTCTGTGAACTTCAACCTATATTTATTTATTTATTTATTTATTTATTTATTTATTTTTGCGGTACCGGGGATTGAACCCAGGGGCATTCTACCTCCGCACTATACCCCCAGCCCTATTTTTTATACTTTATTTTGAAACCGGGTCTTACAAAGTTGCGGAGGCCTCACTAAGTAGAGTAAGAGAGAGAGAGAGAGAGAGAGTTGAGGCTGGCCATGAACCCAGATCCTCCCGTCTCCGCCTCCCAAAGTACTGGGATTACATGTGTGCGCCACCACACCCGGCCCAACCTATATTTAAATGTCTGAAGCAGCCCCGCAGAGGTGTCCCCTCAGGGGGGCCGTGTGCTGCCACTTTAGGAACTAGCTCCTGCACCTGACCCTCCTATTCTTTTGTCTCTGTTGCGCTGGACAGTGAGATGCAGTTTGGGCCTCCAGACCTCCACTCCTGCTGTGCCCTCTCCCAGGGACACCCTTGTCCTGCCTTGTCCATCCAGGGAACTCCTACTGGCACTTCAAGACCCAGGGGCATCTTGTTCTCTATGTACAGCCCCCAGGGCACCCTCCGGGACAGCAGAAGAGGCAAATGGGACTCTGCCCTCAGGTTGCACCCTCTCGGCTCATTGTTCCCCCCTGCCACCAACATCCCAAGTTTGGCTCCATCCTAAGGAGGGAAGACCGGCCCATTGTGTTGTTACTCCTGTTTTGGACAATCTCCCGCCCAGGCAGGGTCTGTAGCTTCCTGAGGCCACAGACCCCACTAGAAAGGAGTCGCCTAGGAATTCTGACCTGCCCCAGGGCACCAAGGTCACCTTGGGGAGTTAAGGCAGGAGCCCTTGGAGCCTGTGACGTGCCCCTCCCCCACCGGAGTCAAGTCCTCCTTCCTGCAGCTGTGAGCAGGAAACCTCCGCATATCACAGCCTACACCATGGCCACTTCATCAGCAGCCATGGTAATTAAATGTGACTTGATTGCAAGAGCAGCACTTAAGATGGAAAAGTGACACGTCTGGGCAAACTCAACATGACAGGCGACACACAGAGACCCGTGTTCCTGCAACAAACACAGACGTCCCTACGCTCTTCTCACCCTCGACTTTGAGACTTGCTTGTGGCTGCCTGGTTCTGATCCATTAGCAAACCATGAAAAAATGTATGATAAGTTGAAGCCAGGTGCGGTGGCACACACCTGTAATCCCAGTACTTGGGAGACTGAGGCAGGAGAATTGCAGGTTTGAGGCCAGCCTCAGCAACTTAGTGAGACCCTGTCTCAAGATAAAAAATAAGAAGGAGCTGGGCGTGGTGGCGCACGCTTGTAATCCCAGTACTTTGGGAGGCAGAGACCGGAGGATCCGGGTTCACGGCCAGCCTCAGTTCTCTTTCTCTCTCTCTCTCTTTCTCTCTCTCTCTCTCTCTCTCTCTCTCTCTCTCTCTCTCTCTCTCTTTTTCCTTAGTGAGGCCCTCCGCAACTTCGTGAGACCCGGTTTCAAAATAAAGTATAAAAAATAGGGCCGGGGGTGTAGTGCGGAGGTAGAACGCCCCTGGGTTCAATCCCCGGTACCGCAAAAAAAAAAATAAATAAAATAAAAAAATAAAATAAAAAGGGCTGGGGGTGAAGCTCAGTAGTAGAGTGCCCTGGGTTCAATCCCCAGGAAAACACACACACACACACACACACACACACACCTGTGACAGGTGGAACTTAACTGGCCACAGTGAAGGGTGAGTTTGATCCAGGCCAACATTCTGAGAACTGGCCGCGGTGATACCAGAATGAGGGACACACTGGAAAGGAGGCACCTGCCACCCGAGCACCCTGGGGGTCACCGACCCTCCAACGGCTCCCATAGGGCTTCCTCCCCAGCGGGTGGGGGGATGGCTCCTGTCACACCCACTGCAAACCTGGCTAGAAACATTCCAGCCCTGTCTGGTTCGGCATTCAAGGCCCTGCATCCTACCTCTGCCTCCCTATCTCCACCCTGCAGCAGGCCCATCAGGGAGGGTACAGCGCAGGGTGCTTGTCTCCTGGTTCAAATGATGTCCCACCTCCAGGGCCAGGTACATCTGAGGCCACAGAGACACCAGCTGTCTCCACCAGCACCACGAGTCCTTCAGAGACTTGGGCCAGCCTTGGGGACCAAGGGGATCCCTTAGACCTAAACTTCTCTCCTTCTCCTTCTCTGCCCCCACATGATCCACGATGCCCACATCCACATGGTCTGTGTGTCACCTGCAAGCTCCACAGCCTCAGGTGAGGACAGGTCTGGGCTCTCAGGCTGAGGCACAAGAGTGACATTCAAAGGACCCTGGCACGGAAGTCAGGACCTGGGGGCCAGCGTCAGATCCACCACAGGCTGAGGACAAGCCCCTTCCTTTCTCTGGGTCTCAGCATTTTCCACAGCTGAGGAAAGGGCACTGAACCCTTTTTAAAGTCTCTGAAGCCAGGCATGGTGGCACATGCTGTACTCCTAGTACTTGGGAGGCTGAGACAGGAAGATTACAGATTCGAAGCCAGCCTCAGCAATTTAGCAAGGCTCTCAGCAACTTAGTGAGATCTCTGTTTCAAAATATAAAATAAGACTGGGGGTGTAGCTCAGAGGCAGAATGCCCCTGGGTTCAATCCCCAGTACCACACACCGTACACACACACACAGTCCCCAATTCTTAAAAGTCTCTGAGTCTCTGAGGCAGGTGATAGGTAATAATAATGTTGTTCTTACTAATACTGAGTACTACAACAACAGCAATGATAATGACGATGATGATGATGATTTTGATAATGGGGAAGATGATAATAGATAAAACAGGATGAGCCGGGCGTGGTGGCACACGCTTGTAATCCCAGTACTTTGGGAGGCGGAGATCGGAGGATCCGGGTTCGCGGCCAGCCTCAGCTCTCTCGCTGTCTCTCTCTCTCCCTGTCTCTCTCTCTCTCTCTCTCTCTCTCTCTCTCTCTCTCTCTCTCTCCTCTTAGTGAGGCCCTCCGCAACTTCGTGAGACCCGGTTTCAAAATAAAGTATAAAAAATAGGGCCGGGGGCGTAGCGCAGAGGTAGAACTCCCCTGCGTTCAATCCCCGGTACCGCAAAAAAAAAAAAACAGGATGATGATGATGATGATGATGATGATGATAATGATGTTGATGATGGTGATGATGGAGAGGAGGATAGGAAGGAGGAAGATGGAGAAGAGAGGATGGAGAAGAGGATAGGGGGGAGGATGGAGAGGAAAGGATGGTGATGATGTTGTAGAAGAGGAGGAGGATGAGCCGGGCGTGGTGGCTCACGCTTGTAATCCCAGTACTTTGGGAGGCGGAGACCGGAGGATCTGGGTTCACGGCCAACCTCAGCGCTCATGCACGCGCGCGTGCGATCTCTCTCTCTCTCTCTCTCTCTCTCTCTCTCTCCTCTCTCTCTCTCTCTACCTAGTGAGGCCCTCCGCAACTTCGTGAGACCCGGTTTCAAAATAAAGTATAAAAAAATAGGGCCCCTGCGTTCAATCCCCAGTACCGCAAAAAAAAAAAAAAAAGAAGAGGAGGAGGATGGAGAGGAGGAGGAGAGGAGGAAGAGGAGGAAGAAGGGGAGAGAAGGAGGAGGGAGAGGACGATGACACCTAGTGACAGTGGATCATACCCTTTGCTCAGGGCTGCACCCCCCACACACCCTCCCTCACCACATATCAACCTGGGCAAGATGTTCCCTTACATCTTCCATATGAGGAAAGCAAGGCGCAGAATGCCAGCGTCCTGGAGGCTCAGTCCTGCCGGGGAGCACTCTAGAGGCCCCGAGCCATGCTGGCCCCAGACTGGGGTTGTCCTGACACCTTCGGAGACCCCAGCCCGAGCCCTCCTGCCTGCTTGTAGCTGGGCAGAGAGCGGGGCTCACCGGAGAGTTTCCTGGAAACGACCTTTCTCTCCACAATGTGGCCTGCTGGCTGCTCGGGGCCCGACTTTCTCTTGGCTTCAAATGCCTTTCGCATCACGTCCATTCTCATTTGTAAGATTTACCACATTTAAACACCCAGACAGCGGACCCAGACAGCCAGTCCGGGAGGCCGTCCCAGCACCTTGCCTCAGCTGCAGCTCCGTGTTGGGGTGGCCCAAACTGCGACAGGGCCTGGCAAGAGCCTGGGAAGGCCAAAGGTAGCTCCCTGGAGCCCCCAGTTCATAGGTGCTGTGGACAGAGAGTTGCACGCCCCTGGCTCCAGGCTGAGGACAGAGGACAGACCCCAGCCCTGGTCACTGAGCACAAAGCCTCAGAGATGGGGCAGGAACCAGCCCTCCCTGCTCCATGCCCAGCCCTGTCCCCCATGGACATATCAAAGGGTCCCCTCTCCCCTCTGCCTTCAAGGTGGGTCTGCCCAGCAGGGAGCCCTGCAGGAGATCAGGGAGGGAGGAGAGGAAGGTTCCCTGTGTCCTACCCTGGAAAGCCTAGGCTAGCTCCATCTCTAGACCGTGGGATTCAGCTGTCATCAGAAAGCCCCTCCTGACACTGCCTGCTCTAGCCAACGGCCTCCCCACATGGCCTCCCTGCCCAGCCTCCCCACCCAGCTCTCTTCACCTCTGGGCTCCATAACTGCTGCTCCACTGGCCCTCGCTGGCCTAACCCTGGTGACAGAGCTCCTCTGGTGCTAGATGCCAAGGAAACGACACTGCCTCTGGGGTCTCCTTACCCCCTGCCTGCATCATCCCAGTCTCCTTTCTAAATTTTCTCAGAGGACACGATTTGACGGTGCCATTTCATCTGTCCCCACTGGGTCCTCCACAGAGACACGGCCCACCCTCCTCACTTCCGTCTCATCACGCTGTTCCATCCCCCATAGAACTTCTCAGTCCCTGAAATTATTGCTTATTATCTGCATCCCCCTGCCAGAAGATAAACCCCATCAGAGTCAGGGCGATCTATGACGTCCAACAGCAGATGTCAGTGGAATAGAGCAGACACAGGCTCACACCTTCTAACTCTGTGCTCAGGCTCGCAGGAAAGCCCAGCCAATTCTGAGAAAGTTCATCCATAAATCACACTGACTTTTAAATGCCTGAATGCGGCATTTCCCCAAGCGGGATCAGGCCACACTCATTTGGTAGGTGTTAACAGTTGGCAACGTCATGCAGACAGACGATACCAGTTTGATTTTCCTCATTTTGTCGAGTGCCTGTAACAATTTTATCCCAGGCTGTCATCATATCAGACCAGGACGGTGAACCTCATTCAGTAGCCCGTCCTGAGCCCAGGAGTTCTAGCTCCAGGCCTGTCCTGCATGGGACCAGCCACACTGCTCTCCCTGCAAGCCCCGCCTCCCGCCAAGCCCCGCCTCCCACCAAGCCCCGCCTCCCATGCAGCTACTAGGGGCTTGGAATCCTGGCCCAACCAGCCCCAGGACCTGGGTCCCTGTGCGCTAAGGCAGAGTCCAGACAGCATCCGCCACGGGGCAGGAGATCAAATCCTGATCTCTGTCCTGTCACCAACTCACCATGTGACTTAGAGCAGGTTGCATCCCCCGTCTGTGTCTCAGTTTCCCCAAATGCCCAGAATTCCCTTCCCTGTGACCAGGTTGGATGTACACTCCCCCAGCCCTCTCTCTGCACTAGTGTTGGCTGAGATTTTCAGATTGAATCGGCATGGATACTACAAACGGTCACGTCTCTCTGGGAGATGAGAAGGGAGGGGAAATGTCAGCCTGGCCGGGACACACAATTACTATAGGCCTCTGCTGGCCTGACCTGGGGACGTTTCAGTGCCCAGTGTAACTAAACTCTGCCTTCCTGGGTCACATGAAGCCTGAGACAGCAGAGATGTACCCCCTCCTCTGGTTTGTGGGGTTCAGGATTAACTGAGCCACTGGATGAATTGAAGACCCCCAGATGGCAGAGCCACGGGGCAGAGGGACCGGCAATGACCAGAGAGAGGGTGTGGGGTGGGGGCAGCGCCAGCACGTCATCATTGTCGTCATAGCAGCTGACATCCACACGGGCTCTGTGGCTCTTCTTCAAGAGGCTCTGACATGTGCCCAAAGCCAGCTCGCCTGTCAGCAACTATAGAAGGACTAGGACAATCCCCAGCGCCCTCCATTGTGGGGTCTGCCCATGCAGAGGGTGCACTGGCACCAGGTGTGACCCTCGCTATACCCTTTAGATCAAACAACTGAGGACAAGGACCCAGCAGCCATGAGGGCCAGGGTCTGGGAGGGTGTCGTTAGCATCATGCCTGTCACCTGGCACACTGTGTCACCCGGCCCAGCTTGTGAGACCCAGAGCTCCAGGACTGGAGGCCGGGCTGGGGGAGGCAGCATGCTTCCTCTCCTCTTTGCCAGGTGAGTTTCCCTGAGCTCCATTTTCTTTCCTCTTGAGGACAAGCCCGGTGCCCGCAGGTCGGGCTGGGCACAGGGGATAGCTGTGTTGCCTTGCCCCGGGCCTGCTTGAAGCAAGAGAATTGGATTCCAGAGGATGCATGGAAAAGATACAAAAGGACAAGGTAGTGGATGAGGGGGGTGGCCAGCCACAGAATTGAAGGAAAGGGGGACCCCTCAAACCCCACCACATGGGTGGCCTCTAGCACCCATTTTTCAACAAGTTTTCTCAATATGCAACAGTCCTGTGAGGTCAGCGGCTATGTAGTAGTGGCTTCACAGGTGAGGACAACAAGGGGAAGGGACAGGCGCCCTCTCGAGGGGTCATGCATGGCAGCCATGATTCAACCCAGGACTCAACGCACAGTAGCAGGTGCTCAGTGCTGGATAGACTGGTTAATCCAGTGGCCACCCGCAGGGGCTGTTTGATGCTGAAGAAAGACACCTCCTCTCAGATCTGCAGGCCAGCTCCCAGCGAGCGAGCGTCTGAAGATGAGATTAGAGGAGAAAGGCTGAGACACCCCTGTTACCGCGGCATTGACGACGCCTGCCCGCTGCGACGCTGCCCAAAGCCACCGTGTCTTCATGTCCCTCGTGTGACCTTAACACGGGCGTCTCTGAAAAGCCTGGAATAAATCCTCCCTGCAGGGCCCTGTCCTCTCGGGCCCCAGCGGTGACAACTGCTCATCTCCATCCAAGGCCCAGCTGTTCTGATGGGGACGGAGACACCCGCACTGTGAGGAGATGCTCGGGGAGGCTCGAGAGCCAGCGGCTGTTGGACAGTGACACCTGGTGCCCTCCCGCCCTCTGGGATGGCAGTTTCCAGTGACTCAGCAGGTGTCACCGCAGAGTGCCAGGCCATGGGCAGGAATCTGGGCACAGAGAGAAAGACGGGTCCCGTTCCTGTGCTCCTGTGACCTGTGGTCACAGTTAGGTGGGGGAGGCAGACCCGCCAGAAACACGCATCGCCAATCTACAAAGGGACAGACCAGCTCTTAGCCAAGGCTGCATCTCATGAGCGCCTGCTGAATGTGACTCTACTCATTTAGTGCCTACTGTGTACTGGGCACTAGATCAGGTTATTTACATATACTATCATTAGCTCTCATGACAACTTTTGTTGGAAGGTAGTTTATTTTTAAACAATTTTGTTGATGCATAATGTATATGGACAATGCATATTTAAAGTGTAAAATTACATAACTGACATATATATGCACCCATGAAATCATCACCACAATCTAGATAACAAATATATCCATCACTTCCAAAAACCTCCTCATGTCCCTTAGCAATGTCTCCCCTGCTCTCAGTCCCCATCCCCAACCACTGATCTGCTGTTACCACAGGTTAGCTCATATTTCATCTAAATGGAATCTGTCGGTAGGTTTTGCATCTTTCACACAGTACTATTATTTTGAGATTCATTCATGATGTAATACGTATCAATAGTCCATTTCTTGTTATTGATGAGTCGTATCCCATTGTCTGAATACGCCACAATTATTTTTATCCATTCACCGGTTGGTGGACATTTGGCTTATGCCTAGTTTGGGGCTCTTACAAATAAAACTGCTATGAACATTCACCTGGACCTGTGTTTTCATTTATCTTGGGAAATTCCTAGAAGTAGAATTGTTACACCATCGGATAGGTACATTTTTGACTTTTTAAGAAACTGCCAAACTGTGTTGGGAAGTGGCTGTGCCGTCTTACAGTCCCACTCGGTTGTACAAGAGAGTTCCATTTCCTCTGCCTTCTTGCTGACATATGGCGTGTTCAGATTTCACAATTGTTGCCATCCTGGCGCGTGTGCAGTGGTAGCTCACTGTGGTTTTAACTTATATTCCCCTAATGGCTAAGGAAGCAGAGCATCTTTTCAGTTGTTTGTCATCTATTTTCTTTGATGAAATATCTGTTCCAACCTTTTTGTCATTATTTATTGGGTTAGCTCTTACCGAGTTTTGAGAACTCTTTTATATATTCTGGATAAAAGTCCTTTACTAAATAGATGCTTGGCAAATATTTCCCCCCAGTCTTGTCATAAAGTTGTTTATAATATTCTCTTAATTATATTCCTAATATCTGTGAATCTGTAGCGACACCACCTCTCTCCTTCCTGATGTCAGTAATTTTGTCTTCTCTTTTTCCTGAATCAATCTGACTAGGGGTTTATCGGTCTTACTGTCTCTAAAATCTGTCACTGTCCTGGGGTGACCTTGGGCAGCTCTAATAATTACCAGCTTTTTGTGAAGATGTAGAAGGCGATTCAACCTTCCCAGAGTAACCCACAAGTCAAGACAGTGGGGTCTGAGACTAGGGCTCTCTGACTCCCAGGCCAGTGCTCTGTCCCCTGCATCCTGGGCTTTTGGGAGGAGACTGACAGGGACAGTCTGACATCTCCTAGAGGAGCAGAGATCCCAGGGTCCTCCACACTCTGCCAGGATTGGCTGCCTGAACAAGTGTCACTCGGGCAGGTCCCAGGATACACAGGACTGGGTGCTCTGCAGAGAACACTGAGGGCAGGGCTCCCGGGAGGGGAGCTGGGACAGTGACCAGAACATTGTCCCTCACATCCCCACTGGACACTGTGCGGTGACAATTACAGTGACATCTGTGCGTTCATCTGCTTACCCGGAGAAGGGTCAGATGCAGTGCCGCCTGCAGACCCCATCACCTCATGAAGCCGGCCGACCTGGGAACCAGGAGGAAACTGCACAGCAGTTGGCCCTGTCGTTACGGCCCTCGTTCTACATGGATGACAAGGAGCCCCAGAGAAGTTGAGTGGGTTGCCTAAATCACACAGCTCAGGATGGCAGAGCAATTTCATACCAAGCCTCCACCACTGAGGCCATGCTCTTCCCCCACCTGGCACCACCCCACAGAGCTTGGGAGAGCAGCTGGGAAAGGAGGAGGCCAGCATGGGCTGGAGGCATCAGGGAGGGCTTCCCGGAGGAGGGGCAAGCTGGGCCCCGAGAGACACACTGGAAGAGAAGAGCAAGGACATACATGGAGGAGCAGCCTCAGTTTGCTGCTCCCAGCTCCTCAGGCCTCTGGATCTGGAATCCTCCATGAGGGGTTCAAGGTCTTCCTGGGGCCGCTTCTCCCCACCAACCTCCCCAGAGCAGGTGCGGCAGCCTCCAGGCCAGGTGGGAGGCAGCCCCAAGGTGGGGTGGTGTGCAGGTGGAGCAGGAGCCCTGGGGACCCGGGAGCCTCCTGCTCACTTGGCTCGGGGCCCAGGTGTGCCTGAACGGGAGCCAGGATGGCGGCGTCCTTGTACATGTGCCGTGAGGGGACCAGGGTCTCGCAAGAGCTCTGATGCGGCCATGAGACCACGTTCCACAAGCCAGTCAGCCCACCAGCCACTGACAACCCCCGTGCAGGCTCATCAGCAGAGCCCCACACAGCCCTGACATTTCCCTTGCAAATTCCGGGTAACAGCAGCACCCTGCGAAGGTAAGACCCCCATTGTGTCCACATCTAGGGAAATCAGTCCGCTTCTCTTTCCCGTTCTGCCTCTGACGCTTGTTTCCCTGTAACGAGGCAGCAGAAGCTAAATAATGTCACAGGGGCATGGAAGCACGGGCGCTCAGCTGCCAGGTGGGGCCGGGAAGCCAGGACTATTTTGGGAGCCAGATGCCTGCCTGGGTGGAGCCGCCTGGGTTCACTGCACAGAGTTGCTGAGCCAGGAAGCTGAGTCAGCTATTCCTTTATCTCAGCCCCCTTCCCTCCTGCCCGCTCTCCCTCCCTCCCTCCCTCCCTCCCAGAGATAGTTTTGATGCCCCTTAGGTGCAGCCCCTGAGGTGGGCACCTGACTATGGGGTTGCTGGGACAGATTCCAACCCCTGGGGAAAACCTGTCTTGGAGAGAAGTGAGCTAATTGAGGGAGGCCCTTCAGTGACAACAGCAATTCATTTATTTGACATTTTTGATGAGCACCTGCTCTGTGACAGCCAGTGTTGAAGGCATTGAGAAAAACCCACATGGACTCTGTCCCCTGGAGCTCACAGTGTAGAGGAGGAGGCAGATATTCATTGATGAATCATACGAAGAAGGATGAGCTTAGACGTGCTGCAAAGAACTACGCGTCAGGCGTCAGGATAGCTCATCGTGTGGAGTTCGAGGGAGAGTAAGGGAAGCGCCCTGAGAACTAGACTAGCTGAGATGGGATCCAAAGGGAGATCAGGAGTTACCACCTGAGTTGGGGACTGAGACGAGCATTTAAACAAGCAAACGGCATGTGCAAAGGTCCTGTGGATGGACAGCCATCGGCAACCAGGAAGAATGCCAAGGCCAGTGTAGCTGGGGAGCAGAGGGTGAGTGGGAGCCTGAGAAATGAGGCTGTGGTGGGGGAGACTAGGGTCAGATTGCCAGGTTTCAAGTGCCACATTGGGGATTTAGGTCTTTGTCCCAAGAATGGCAGGATCCCATCCAACCATTTCACGTGGAGCCCAAAAGGCAGGGAGTGGAATTGATAGGACAATAGTTGTGCTTCCAGAAAAATCTTAAGGCCACAGTGAGGTGAATCATGAGGGTGGAAAGTGAGGACGGGGAAGCCTAAAGGAAAGAGAGCCACCACGCTCAGAGGGAAACATAACGCCAGAGGAAGAGAGGAGGAAAATGAGCATCGGCAATTGTGTGACCTTTATCAGTTCCTGGGCTGCCCTGCACCCGGGCCCACCCCAGAGTCCCATGAGGGAGCGGGACACTCGGGGCGGGCAGGGGTCACATCTCTGCCTCGTCTCCTGGGCTCTGCCCTGGGCAGGAAGCTGGAGAAGCTCCCCTGGCATCGGCCATGGTGCAGCTCCTGGCAGAGGCTCACAGACACGGCTGGAAGGAGGAAGGGAGGGGGTGGGGACCAGCAGCCTGGCTCAGAGGCATGGACAGGACGGAGGCAGAGGAGAAAGCAGGCAGTTAGAAGCCAGGCGTGGTGGCACATAATCCCAGTACCTGCGAGGATGAGAGACGAGGATCGCGGGTTCACGGCCGGCCTCAGCAACTTAGCGAGGCCCTCCGCTAAGTTTCAAAATAAAAACATAAAATAGAGCTGGGGGTATAGCTCAAAGGCAAAATGCCCCTGGGTTCAATCTTTAGTACCAAAAACAGCAACAACAACAAAAACCAAAGAAACAAAAAAACACAGGCAGTTAGTAGGTGGTGGGAGTGAGGAAATCGGACAAGACTCCACACCCACGGTGGTCCCCGGGTGACCTGTGACACTGCGCTTCATCAGGACAACTGCTCTGGCCCTCAGTAGATCTGAGAGCTTCCTGGACAGGACATTTCTCACGTGGCCCTCCATGCTGAGCTGGGCACAGCCCGGGTGGCAGCAGCTGGGGTCCTGGCATCGCAGCCCGGGAAGAGCGGAGGCTCTGTGAGAGGTGGATGTGGGCACCCCGCTCCTCCCCTGCCCCTTGAACAAGGACTGAGGAGGGGTATCCGGGTCAGCCCGCCTTTCCAGAACGTCACCTGGACAGCCCCAGCCCTTGGACAGGCTCCCAGGACCAAGAGTTCCCAGGGTGGGGACAGACCAGCTGGTCCCTCATTACTCAGCAGGGGTCCCTGGCCCTGTGGCATCACCCGGAAGCTCGTCTCAAATACAGAACGGGCGCACCCCAGATCCGAATCCAGATCTGCATCTAGCAAGTCTCCAGGGTGATCCACACCCAGGAGGCGTTGTGAGGGGTGGCTGAACACTCATGGACACTTCTCCAGTGAGACAGGGTGACACTGGCCTTGAGACTCTCCTTGAACTCCCCAGGACTGGGCTTCACCGGCCAGAACACGGGAATATTCCATGCTCTCAGCAAACATGCCTTGAGACCCTTTTCTGTTCCCTGAGCTTTTCCACTCTCTCTCACCTCCTGTCCTCTGCAGTGCTGTCCCTCCTCCAAGGGCACGCTGCCCACCGAGGCACTGCTCCCAGGCCAAAATAACTTTAAAAGATAACCAAACCTGCCAGGCGTAGTACCATGCCCGGCCAAAATAACTTTAAAAGATAACCAAACCTGCCAGGTGTGGTGGCGCTTGTAATCCCAGTACTTTGGGAGGCAGAGACCGGAGGATCCGGGTTCGCAGCTAGACTCAGCTCTCTCTCTCTCTACCTAGTGAGGCCCTCCGCAACTTCGTGAGACCCGGTTTCAAAAATAAAGTATAAAAAAATAGGGCCGGGGGTGTAGCGCGGAGGTAGAACGCCCCTGGGTTCAATCCCCGGCACCGCAAAAAAAAAAAAAAGATAACCAAACCTTTAAAGAAAATAATAATAATATATCTGAGGTTCCCTAACATGTAGTAAAGTAAAATATATAATGAAACTAACAAAAAGGCTAGGGGACGAGAAATGGAAGTATACTGCTTCAAGTCTCTTCTACAATGTGAGCAGTGACCGATGTTACCGAGAGTAGACAAGTGAAAGATGTGTAATATAAATTCTAAGACAACCACTTTTTAAAAGGCATAGTTTATAAACCAAAAAATGAGATAAAAAGTAGAATCATTAAAAAATCCAGTTAATCCAAAGGCAGAGTGGGCTTTTGTTTTGTTTTTGGTACTGGGGATTGAATGCAGCAGTGCTCCACCCCTGAGCCATACCCCAAGCCATTTTTATTTTTTATTTTGAAACAGGCTCTCTCTGAGTTGCTGAGGCTGGTCTCAAATCTGCAATCCTCCTGTCTCAGCCTCCCAAACACTGGGATTGATTACAGGCATGTGCCAATACACTTGGCTAATAGATAGTTTTGTTTTTTTTGCAGTACCGGGGATTGAACCCAGGGGCGTTCTACCTCCGCGCTACACCCCCGGCCCTATTTTTTTTATACTTTATTTTGAAATCAGGTCTCACGAAGTCGCGGAGGGCCTCACTAAGTAGAGAGAGAGAGAGAGAGAGGGAGAGAGAGAGAGAGAGAGACAGAGAGAGGGAAAGAGCTGAGGCTGGCCGCGAACCCAGATCCTCCGGTCTCCACCTCCCAAAGTACTGGGATTACAAGCGTGTGCCACCCCGCCCGGCAAGATGGTATTTTTAAACCCAACGATAGCAACAGTCACCTTAAATGTAAATGGCCTATACATCTCTAATTAAGAGACAAAGAGTGAATTTTAAACAGCAAAAACTGTCTTATAGGCTGTCTTATTCTCCTCTATATTCCCAGTACTTGCATATTACCTGAAATGTGGTAGTCATTGACAAATGTTCATGGAATACATTAAATAATAAATGAGCTGTTAGCCTTTTACTGTCTTTGGAAGGGCAGCTGCTTCATATATGCTGTGGTTTTAGGGGTCGTAGGGAGGTATTTTTGCCCCAAAACATATTCTTAATAGAAGACTCTTCACCTTTATGGGCTTACCTTTTTCCTTTATTTATTTGTTTTTTTGAGACAAGTTCTCACTAAGTGGCCCAGGCTGGCCTTGAACTTGCAATCCTCCTGCCTCAGCCTCCCAAATCATTGGGATTACAGGCATGCACCACCACCATTGTGCCCAGCCAATTTCTTTCTTTCTTTCTTTTCTTTTTTTGGAGGGGGGTTGCTGGGGATTGAACCCATGGGCATTCTACTCTCATCTCTATGGAGCACCACCCATGTGGTGAGAATTGGCTTAGGTTCCAGAGATTATACCTTTAACTCTCACTACAAGACTATGATTCTATTACCAGCCTCATCTCACAGATCAAGGAACTGAGGCACAGAGAAATCGGGTAACCTGCCCAAGGTCATAGGATCTGCAACTGAGCTGGGATCAATCCCTGAATGTTGTGCCCCATAGCGTGCTCTTAATTCCTCTCCAGTGCACTCTCCCAGAGCTAACCCATTGACTCTCCTGCACAAAAACCTCCCAAAACTTTTCTAAATATCCATATCCTGGTTGGTGCATTGACTGCAGGCCTATCTATACATCTCTGCCCCCAATTCCCACAAGGGTAGACCTTCCCACCCTCCAGGCCTGGTCTCAAATGTAAACTCCTCCTATTAACCCTTCCTTTCCCTCCACCCCACGCCTCCATCCACCCACAGCCCCAGGCTCTCTTTTTACACGTGCTCCTTCTTTACTTCTTCGAGGTATAACCTGTCTAAAAGCAGCCTGCTGTTGTTGACTTGCTTATTAGCTGCCCTCCCCCTCTAGAATAACCCAGCAGGGCAAAACCCTTACCTGTGTTTTGCCAGGCTGTATTCTCAGCACCTACAACAGTTCTTGAAACAGCCCAAGTACAAGACATCTACTGGTCAGACGAATACATGCATGAAAGAATAAATGAATGAATTCCTATATCCCCAACCCCAGCCTATGACTCACCCAGGTGGTTCCTTTCCATGCAGGAAGCACAATGACCTCAGAAGGTGTCACAAATCAGCTAAGAAGTTAATCTTTGATCTTTCCATGAAACAAGTTTTGCTGAACTGTTGGAAAGGACAAGTGAACAGTTAAGGGGGTGTTTGTCCTATTGGGGAGCATGTTGTTTTCTGACCATGTCTGTCCATCAGCTGCATGGCCTTGGGCAGCATCAGTGGTTATATGTGACCATGTCCTCCTTTAACAGATGAGAAAACTGAGACTCAGAGTGAGGAGGGAAGACTCGTGCAGAATCAGACCTTGAGTCACAAATGGGCCTGAGGCAAGAAACCAGCTGTCCTGCTCATTCATATTTACTTCTAGAGCAGTCAGGAGATACACATGTAATCTATTTATGGACACAAATCAATACTACTCTATTTTCCTAATTAAAAGAATAATTGCAATTTTAAAAACAATAATAGTAGCTGCCAATGCAGTGCACGGATGCTTTAAATCCTCATAACAAGCCTGGGAGGTGAGCACTATTATTAGCTCCCTTGTACAGATGAGGAAACTGAGGCCCAGAGAGATGAAGTATTTTCCCCACAATCATATATCATATTGATGGTGAAGACAAGATTTTAGCTCAGGTGGTTTGGCACGTGCATCAAAAGCATTCAGTTTGACAGACCAACTTCCGGGAAGTCCCCCGAAGAAAAGGATTATGATGTAGGTGACGACACACTTGAAATGGATGACACTGTGTCTAAGAAGACAGACCTAGTCTTCTGACACATACCAACCATGATCTCTCTCCATTGGCCGATAGATAGCTGTCTGCTCCTGGTCCCTGACGTGGGCATCGTGTAGTGCTCTGCCTCTTTCTTTGAGACCCTGAGGATCTTTCCTCTCTTGGGATGCAAAGACCACCTTCCCCCTCTGGCTCCCAGAACAGACAGTCCCCACTCCCCCAGTCCTCAGCTTCAGGGTGATGTGACATCCTGTTCACCAGCTGAGTGAAAAAGCACCTGCTCAACTCCAGGCTGACATCACCCCACATCACCCACTCATGACACACCTCTGACTATCTATTGGACAATGAGACGCAGATACTCAAAGGTGGAAGACAGGGTGGTCGGAGGAAGCACCTTTCTTCAGCCTAAAAGGTTCTGCTTTGCAGGCAGGAAATGGGTGACAAAGAAATGAGACATCAGGACTAAAATGACAGAAAGGCGTGTAAATGGATGCAGCCACCTCTGTGCTCCATGGGGAGTGCCCAGCGGGGAGGACGGAGGGTGCAACTCCCATTCCCCGTCCCTGCTGGAACACAGATGCACAAAAACCCTGCCTAGCAGGAGGGCTGGGTACTTCTATCTTCTCTCTTCACCTGGTGTCATCTCTCCAGACATTTGGAGGCTCCTCATATAGGTTTCCTGGAATTTCTCCACCCTGTGGTTTCCACATTATATATCTCTCATATTCGTAGATACCCCTGTTCTACAGTCTTAAATGTCAAGTATCTCGTTTCTAGGAGCACTGAACTGAGATAAAGAGGATTAGGGGATATTTTTATCCTGTTCAGAGATCACCTGGAGTGATTGGAGTAAATGGATTCCTTGGAGTCCACCATGTCCTCTTTCTTTGCCCTCCCGGCCCCTCTTCCTACCTCCTCAAAGGATGCCCCGGCAGCTCCTGATACGGGGGGATTAAGACATTTCCACCAGAGTCTGCCTAGCATAAATCGGATCCCACATTGACCCTGATGTGAGGTGAGTTACCCATGAAAGGCTCTGATTGGCTGGAAAATTGAAAGGAGGAATCTGGTGGGAAGAAGGTGGAGGCCCCTTCTGTCTTGGAACAAGACTCCTCAGTGGCACCATCTTGAAAATCACCCACAGGCCCCTGGGGCTGCCTGGGAAGATGCTGAGTTTTGAACGGGTCAGCAGCAGTGTGTTCAAATTAGCTGACAGGAGCTCAGTAGAAACTTATTAACTTTTAATACAGAGCAGCCAAGACTACTTAAATATTTTGAAGTATAGCTGACCACTTGAAAAGCCAGTACAGGCTGCAGAGAGATACCAGTCTTCTGGGAGCTTCACAACTGAGATTTTAGCAATTGTAGCATCGTGCAAAAGCTGGGGAACCATGTAATTATTCATAGTGCTACTTTCCATTTATTGAACACCTATGATGTGCCAGGACCTCTGTGATGAATTTATGTGCATGTTATTTCATCTCCAAAATAATTGAAAAGTAAATTATGCTAGCCATTTTACATATAAGAAATTTAAAGGTTCAGAGAAGCTAAGTGATAAGCTCAAGGTCACACAGCTAGTAACGGGGAGAGTCAGAATCTAAACTCAAGTGTGTGACTCTAAAACTCATACTTCAACTTTTTCTTTGTTCATGATGGGGTAACTGGTACTGTACCCCATCTCTATCCTAGAAACAAATGAAAAGGTGGGCAAGACTCAGAAAGCACCTACCTCAGACATTGAGCAATGAGAAGCAAAGAACGGTGATTGCTGAGGAAAAGGAAATAAACGAGGCTGAGTCCTATAGTCGCACTAGCATTCAACCTGGAAGCCCTTTTCAGACCACAGAAGACCTTCAGGAAGGGGTAACAGAAGGAGAACATGGCAGTTTCCCTGAGTTGAGGATGCAAATGAGTTTAGGGAGACAGCGGTGCCTTGAATCTGCAGAGACAAATAGAAAAGAAGAGGCAGCTACGCCAAGAAGAACTCCAGAAACCTGCCCAGAATGTTCATGAAGCCAGACAAAGAAAAATGGAAGAGCAAAAATCTCAGAGTGCAACATTGGATTTCTGACCTTTGGATTGGAGAGATATCAATGAATACCGAATACTTGAGGTACTACGTAGAAACTTCCAAGGATCCTGCCTTAGACGTGAGGCCCTAGCGTTAAGGCTAGTTTACATTCCTCTTAGCAAAGCCAGAAAACAAGCTCCAAGTGATCAGGCTGATCTCTAAGTAATCTAACTACTTGTCAATACAAACTTAAATAATCCTTAAAGGAAAACAACAAAATTCAGAAACTCAGAAATTAAATATTCAAAATGCCCAGCATACAATCATAACTAACTAGATATAAAATGGGACCCAAACCAGGGGTCAAGCATCAAGAGGCTGTGGAACAATATCAAATTGTCTAATATATGTGAAATAGAAGCCCCAAAGGAGGAGAGGAGCAGAAAGAATATTTGAATGGCTGAATTTTGTCCAAATTTTATGAAAATTATAAAAGTACAGATCTAACAATTTCAACAAATCCCAAATAGGACAACTTTTTAAGAACCATGCTAAAACACATTATCAATAAATTGATCTTAAAAAACAGTAATAGACAGAAAAATGTCAAGCAGACAGAGCAAAAAGACATATTACATACAAAGGAACAAAGATAAGGATGACTATAGACTTCACATCAGGAACAGCACAAACAAATTGAGAATGATATCTTTGCGGTACCAAAAAGGGGGGTGAGGAGAGGAGAGTGCATTGAGAATTCTATCTCCTTCAAACATAAAGGCAAAGTAAAAATCTTTTCAGACAAGCAAACACTAAACAATTTTCACTACCAGACCTGTACTATAGGAAATGTTGAAGAAAGTTCTCAGTTGAAGGAAAAGGGTGACAGATGAAAACTAGGACTTAGCAAATGAATGGATGGCACTGGAAGTGATAACTATGTGAATAAATAAATATGTAAATAAATTTGAGACTTTTTCTCATTTTCTTTAAAATTTCTTTAAGACATAACCATTTAAGGCCAAAATATTAACAATGCATCACATGGTCTATAGCATATACAGAAATGAAAGGCATGAAGGCAGTAGCACAGAGGATGGAAGAAATTAAAGTATGCAGTTGTAAGGTTCTTACATTACATGTGCTATGCTATATTATTTGAAGATACACTTGCTGTATTAAAGTTGTATTTTATAAGCCCTAGAGGAACCTCCAAAAATAACTTTAAAATGAAATATAACTAATAATATAATAGAGAATACTAAAAAATGCATACTCTATTTGAAAAGTGGCAAGAAAAGAGAAAAATAGAATGAGTACAAAATAAATATAGACCTGATAGACTTTAAATCTAACCATATTGTTGATTATATTAAGTGCAAATAGTCTAACCACTCAAATTTAAAAATCACATTGCCATACTGGATAAAAATTAAAAATACTTAACTCACTGAGCATGGTGGTACACATCTGGAATTCCAATACTTGGGAGGCTGAGACAGGAGGATTGCAGGTTTGAGACCAGCCTCAGCAACTTAGTGAGACTCTCATCAACTTAGCAAGACTCTGTTTCAAAAAATAAAAAATAAAATGGGTCTGGGGGTATAACTCAGAGGTAGAATGCCCATGGGTTCAATCTCCACAAGGAAAAAAAAAACTTAACTCTATGCTGTCTATAAGAAAACTACTCATTTATAATATGAAAGATACAGATTTAACTCTATGCTGTCTATAAGAAAACTACTCATTTATAATATGAAAGATACAGATTAGTTATAAGAAAAGGATTGAAGAAATATATACATGCAAACATTAATCATAAGAAAGCTGGAACAATTACATTTATGTCAGAAAAGCAGACTTTAGGACAAGAATGTTAAAAGAGATCAAAAGGGACATTTTATGATAAATGACCATTTCGGCTATAATATATAACATTTCTAAGCATGTTATATGCATCAAACCACCAAATAATGAAGTTTCAAAATGCATGAAGCAAAAACTAGGAAAACCAAAAGGAGAAATAGACAAGCATGTGATTAAGTCAATAAGAACATAGACTTGAACAACACTATCTTGAGCTAATTGGTATTTATAGACATTTGACCCATGAACAGGAAGATACTCATTCTTTCCAAGTACACAGGGAACATAAACCAAGACAGACTGTGTGCCGAACCACAAGATGTCTCAAAACATTGTCTGAATGATTAAAGTCCTACAGAGCATGGACTTTAATCACAACATAATTAAACAAAAAATCAATAACAATCATATGTCTGTATAACTCCTAAATATTTGGCAACAAAACCACTCCATTCAAATAACCCATGAGCTAAAGAAGAAATTGCAAGTAAAATGTTTAACTGTTTTGAAGTAAATGGAAACAAAAACACAACATATCAAAATTTCTCAATTTTCTTTTTTATTTCCCAGCGATCTAAGTAATAAAACACTAGTTAAAGGGAAAATTAACCTTTAATTACTTAGAAAAGATGAAAGGAATAAAATTAATGAACTAAGTTTTTTGGGGGAAAGGGATAAGCTAAACCCCAAATAAGGAGAAGGATAAACATAATCCTTGAGAGTAGAAATCATTTTCTGATAAAAGACAATTAATAGAGAAAAATCTATGTAACCAAATGCTGATTCTTTGAAAGGACTATCAAAATTGATAAATCTTTAGCAAAACTGATCAAGAGAAAGGGAGAGAAATCTCAAATCACAAGTATCAAGAATTTTATTTAAAAGGAACATTACCACACGTCCTTTCAAAATTAAAAGAATAAAATGAAAATATTAATAATAATAATATGCCAACAAAATAGATCAATTGATCAAGTTCTTTTAAAGACACAAATCATCAAAACTAACAGAGAAAGACAGAAAATCTTAGTAATCCTATATCTAGCAAACAAAGTTAAATTTCTAATTTGAAAACCTTTCCACAAAGAAAACTCCAGCCCAGATTGATTCGCTGGCAAATTCTTACCGCCATTTGAATAAGAGATAGTAGCAATCTTATACACGTCCTTTTAGAAAATAGAGGAACACAGCGGGGCGTGTTGGCACATGCTTGTAATCCCAGTACTTGGGAGGCGGAGACCGGAGGATCCAGGTTCACGGCCAGCCTCAGCTACTAAGTGAGGCCCTCTGCAACTTGGTGAGACCCAGTTTCAAAATAAAGGATAAAAAATAGGGCCGGGGGTGTAGCTCGGAGGTAGAACGCCCCTGGGTTCAATCCCCAGTACCGCAAAAAAAAAAAAGAAAAAGAAAATAGAGGAACACTTCCAGGCTCATTTCTTGAAGACAGCATGACCTTGATAACAAAATCAAAGGAATCTCTAGAAAAGTAAACTACAGAATAACACTCCTCATAAATGTAGATGGGAAAATCTTTTTTTAAAGTGTATCATTAGGAAGTTGAATCCAGCAATAGGTAAACAGACATCATGACCCAGTGAGGTTACGTGCAGAAGTTCAAGGTTGCTGGCACGTTTGACCAGCTCCCTCTGTGGTCTGGGCTCAAGGTCGCATTGTCCCATTGCTCCTGATGTCCTCCTCCTAAACTCCCTCCTTCTTCTCTCATCCTTCCCGCGGGTGCTTGAGAACTTTCAGCGGGCCAAGCATACATCAGGCAGCAGATGCACAAGCCGAATAGACAGCGAGGCGGTCCGTGGGTTCCTCGTCATGCAGAGTGGACATGTGACACAAGTTAGAAAACAGACAACACAAAAGAGAACAAAGTGCTTTGGAAGGACAGAGGAGGACACTATTCACTCCCCTATTCATTCCTGCTGCTCTCCATTTTACATTTGTGAGATCCATGTCAGATCCCATTGGAGAAAAGGGAATGATCCTTCATAACAACATAAAAATGCATATAAAATCAATTCATTATATCTACAATCCTTTCCAGCAAGGGCTTGAGTGCTGGCATCCAAGATGCAGCTTAGGGGAGACCGGTATCCTTTACCCAATCTCCTGGGCTCAGAGCTGTGTCCCCCTAGGTGGAGAGCTCTGGGGGTCAGGAGGCAGTGCCAGCACCTACAGGATAGACTGACCTCTGATTTTAATCTCACCACCCTCTCGACATTCTAGTGAATTATGCTGTCTTGAGGGACAAGGGCCAGGGCACTCTGGAATACCCCTGTGCTCATTCAGAGGCCAGCACTATGCTAGGAAAGAGCCGGTCCCACAGGGACACAGACCTGACTGTGTCATCTGTGTGGGACTTTGGATGGGGTTCAGCACACCACTGACTGGCACTTAGTTCCCAAGCTGGGCCCAGAATCCAGGAGCTAGTTAAGGACAATGTTTTCACTCTCTGGGGCCCCCCACTTTCCCCTACTGCCTCCTTAGCCACTGACACCAGGCAGAGTGCCCGAGAATGGGGACATTGAATCAGCCTCAGGCAGATAACCCTCTAAAGAGCCACAGGCCTCCTAACGAGGAGGCTGGCCAAAACTGGGAATGTCTAACACCCTACGGATGGCCTCCCCTTTCTGGCTCTGAGCCAAAGGCGAAACAGCGGAAGGCATGGACCTCCCAGGACTGAGCTGCGAGGCCAAGGTCAAGCCAGGATTGGGGGGTGCAGGTACAAGAGGGCAAATTTCACCATGAAATCATGGCTATGATCCCCCAGCCATGGGGATCACGTCTGCTGGATGACGTGAGACTCTCTGAGTGACAGCAGATTTGTATTTCCCGAGGACACATTAGACAGAAGATTGGTGATGCTTCTCAGAGTCTCTGTGTCAAGCAACCGGGGCGATGACCCTGGTGAGAAGCCCGCAGGATCCAGCTGGAATTGGGCATCTGGGGACAGACGCTGGATGGGCGATCCCAGCGCATCGATTTCCAAAGTGAGGCTGATCTGAAGGACTTACCCGGCCCGTATGCTCTTTGTAACGAAGGGTCTTTGGCAATGGAGCCGTTCCCTCCGGGGAAGTGGAGCTATTTGAGGGCACATTCAGAATCTGCCAGGGTGTGGGGAGAGGTCGGTCATTGGTGACTGAAGGCCTTCATGTTCTGGATGCTCATGGTGGCCTGGCCCTTAGTCTGCAGGTCCGGAGTCCCCGAGGAAATGCGAAGTGCTCACATCCAGCTACTACCGGCCGAGCGACCTCAGGTGTCATCCTCGAGGCTGCCTGTGTAAAGGTGGGAGGGTGGGAGCTCACCAGGGGCTTATTCTGAGGTTCTGGCTATCTAAAGGATGCACAGGAGGGCCAGGCACAAAAGAAGCACCCACTGTCTGGAGGCTGTCATCGTCATCCTCTACGCTGGCACCCACTGTACTGTGCACCTGGCACCGCTCACCTGCCCCCCACACCTCATCCCATCTAATCCCCCAGTCACCTCAAGGGGTGTAATATTCAGGTTACAGTTGGGGGACTAAGGCCCAGAGAGCTTAAGCTCATGGCCAAATGGGTGAGGAGGTGGTAGGTCCAGGTTTCAAGCCCGTGGCCTGTCTGTACTTCCCGTTCCCTTCATACTACTCAAAGTGTACTCCCTGGACCAACAGCAGCAGCATCTCCTGGGACCTTGTTAGAAATGCAGACTTGCGCCCAGCAGGGTGGCACACGCCTGAAATCCCAGTTCTTGAGGAGACAGGAGGATTGCAAATTCGAAGCCAGCTTCAGCAACTAAGGAAGACCCTATTTCAAAACTTTTTAAAAAAACTTAAAGGGCTGGGTGCATAGCCCAGAGGTAGAATGATCAACAACTTAAAAGACAATTCAGGTCTGGGTGGCAGTATTGGTTCCACGTGTCTCCCAGCCACCTGTTCTCACCACCCATGGGCCACCCAAGACAGAGAGGCACAAGGACATGCTAAGCTTCTCCCACAATGTATATTCCAAGGCCCTGCTTGTCCCTCTGCCAATATCCCATCATCCAGAGCAAGTCAAGGACAAAAATCCAGGAACTACCCTCTTTCCATGACACTGGAAGACACTGCAAAACTACACAGCAAAAGGCACAGAAGCCGGGTAGGGTGCATTAGCTCATGTTCTATTACTACAGAGAAATGCCCCAGGCTGGGTATTTTATTAGAAAAAAATAGGTTTATTTAGTTCTGGAGGTTCAAGGGCATGGCGCCAGCATTGGCTCAACTCTGGTAAGGACCTTCTGGTCACATCACACCATGGCAGATGGCATCACAATGATGGTAACTATGACAGGGAGAGATCTCATGGCCAGGCAGAAAACCAGAAACGGGGGAGGGGCGGGCCTGATCTTCCATAAGGTCCCACCTCTTAAAGGTCCCTCTACCTCTTCACATTGCCATGCTGAAGACCAAGCTTCCAACACATGAAACTTTGGGGGACACACTCAGACCATATTTTTGGGGGGGATCAGATCCAGTAATTACAGGTATTACATGAGGGCAGGGAGATTCAAAACTGGTCAAAAGAAGCTCTGGGAGGGAAGGGGTCCCACTGGCCTAGCAGCCTCTCTGGCTGTTTCACGGCTGGGAGCACAAACCTGTTCCACTTGGTCCAGAGGGAAGAGCTAGGAGTGACTGAAGGAGACACAGGGAGCCAACTCTCAGCTCCAACACCCCTGCACATCAGGCCCCTTGTTACCAACCCTGGCCCCCAGCATTCTGGCTCACCCGCAGCCCCTGACCTCACACAGAATTTGACGTATGCACACAGGATTGTGGGCAGTCTTTGAGGTTCTAACTCCATGGATTCGGAGAGGGAAAAATGGTGTCAACTGCACCTAACTAAAGTAATTATTCCCATCCTGGCCTCTACCAGGCAGAAAAAATGCTGGTCAAACTCTGTGACTATATATGTCATCGGGAGTCTCAGACTCCTACCTCTATGGGGGACAGTCTTATTGAAATGGTTGAGAGAAGGCAGGGCCCCATATGTCTACATTTTTAAAAAAAGTTTTAGTGGGATGGAGTAGCACATGCCTGGAATCCCAGTACTTGGGAGGCTGAGCCAGGAGGATCACAAATTTGAGACCACTTAGGGAGATTTTGTCTCAAAATAAAAATATACAAAAGGGCTGGGAGTGTAGCTCAAAGGTAGAATGCCTGGGTTCAATTTTCAGTACCACAAAAAATTTAATAAGCCAGGCATGGTGGCGCACGCTTGTAATCCCAGTACTTTGGGAGGCGGAGACTGGAGGCTCCGGGTTCGCGGCCAGCCTCAGCTCTCTCTCTCTCTCTCTCTCTCTCTCTCTCTCTCCCTGTCTCTCTGTGCCCTCCGCAACTTCATGAGACCTGGTTTCAAAATAAAGGATAAAAAATAGGGCCGGGGGTATAGCACGGAGGTAGAATTCCTCTGGGTTCAATCCCTGGTACCACAAAAAAAAATTAAAAGCCATTTTTTAAGATTTGTGGAAGTCAGTACTTTTCTATTATTTGGAACCAGGTCAAGTATGATGGCGAAGTGACTCTCACACTTGTTGGATGAGAATGAGGGACAGGAAGTACCTCCCCCTTTTGCCCATATAAGAGTGTGAACAAGGGTGACGCTCCTCATGCTTGGATATGGTGTCCACCCCAACCCATCCTCCCGCTGGCGTGTATCAGTAAGTCCAAGTCAAACGCCTGTAATCTTAGTACTTGGAAGGCTGAGACAGGAGGATCATGGGTTCCAGGCCACCCTCAGAAACTCAGTGAGACCCTGTTTCAGAATAAAAAAAAGGGGGGGGAGCGGTGGGCTGGGGGTATACCTCAGAGGGGGTGTTGCCCCTGGGGTCAATCCCCAGTACCAACAACAACAAAAAGTTCAAAGCAATGTTAAATCCAAACCCCCCCCCGCCAAAAGATTCCAAGCCTAAGAAATAAAAGTCTCACAATGTCAAACGTTCGAGTCTGTCAGCAGTCAATGAGCACTAATTTACAGTAACAGCCGCAAGCTCCTGCCAGTATCCACAAAGACAAACACGAAAGCTTTCATAGTAATCGTTTTTATGGCCTTACAGATTTGGTGACTCAAAATGAAAACAATCTCCATTCCCCATCCCACCCTTTTTCTCTCAACGAAGGTGCAATCTGTCGTAAGAGTCCATATTTCTCAAGCCCCGTGTCAGGACACCCCATCGACTTGTTCCAGCTGCTCTCTGTCCCTTCTGCCTGGTACACGACACCCGGCAGATCTCGCGTGGGCCTTTATCAACCCCCGACGTGGGCTCTTCAGATGTTCCTCGCCCTCGGGGTTGTCCATGTCGTCGGGGCACCACGACACGGGGCGGACCCGATGAGCAGACGGGATGAAGACCTGCTCTTCCCTCGCGCGGACTGATCTTCTAAAGATGGGCTGGAGAAGTGGAGATGTTCCTCGGCCTGAGCTTAACAGTAGAGATGGAGGAGAAAGGAGAGAGACAAGATGAGGACGCTGACGGAGGACTGCAGGACGCTGACCGATGATGATGACGACTCGGCGGGCCCCGAGGGGGTCGTCCTCACGCCGGGCGTGGTGTCCTGCGCATCCAGTTGCGGGGGGAGCAGCAGCGCCAGGAGCAGCAGCCCCAGCCCCACCCTGGCCATCATGCTTCCTGCCATGTCTGCTGTGCGACCGCGCGTCTGGCTTGTGGCTTGTGGCTCTGCTCGCTGCTGGGTGTCAGGCGCTCGCGCTTGAGCGGGTGCAGGCGAAGTAGCGGGCGCCGCCGCGGGGACCCCCTTATATACCAGGGAAGCGTCACAATGCCGTGACGTCACAGCGCCTGGCGTGCGCTCGCCCCGCCCCCGCGCAGATGCTCCACCCACCCCGTCCTGGCCTCCGGGCTCTCTCGCGCTGCGCTGGCCCAAGACTTGGCTTTTGACACAAACCATGTAAAACTTTCAAGTATTCAGAGTGCCTAGACCATGCCTCTTAGAAATCGAAGGTTTCCATTCTCTATGTCCCAAGGGACTATTTTTCCCCCTGATCCTGAAAAGAGATGCATTCTTGTAGACAAAAGCTGGTAGCCTATGTTAAGAGGCTCAAAAATCCCACTGTAATCCCCAGTACTTGGGAAGCTGAGACAGAAGGATTGCAGGTTCGAAGCCAGCCTCAGCAATTTAAGGGAGTCCCCACCCCTCAACTTAGTGAGACCCTGTTTCAAAATAAAATAGGGCTGGGAATGTAGCTCAGAGGTAGAATGCCCCTGGGTTCAATCCCCAGTGCCACTAAAAAAATGTATAACACACACACACACACACACACACACACACCCCTCAATCCCACATGATCACTACTCGTATTTGATGTGTTTTTCTACAGGACAGAGAGGCATCTTTGATGCCATCGGAATTTATTTTGGACTTAACACTCCTTTCAGAAACATGAATTCTTTAAAAGGTTGCTTGCGGAACTGTGTGTGCCTTGCTTCACCTTCATCTGGTGTCTGTAAAGATCCACGGGTTTACAGGAAGGAAAAGGAAAATACGGCAAGGTGTTCCTCTTGGTTGTTTCTGTGTAATGAGATTGGTACATTTTTCCAGCTCTTCTACACTGGTTATGTATGTGGACCTCCAACTAATGGTCTTGGGGGTGTTTTTGTTTTTGAAGAGTTGGTGGGATTTCTAGCTAAAATAAATCAAAGCAGAAATTGCTTTTAAAAAAAACATAAAAAGTTACTCCAGAGGCCGGGCGTGGTGGCGCACGCTTGTAATCCCAGTACTTTGGGAGGCGGAGACCGGAGGATCCGGGTTCGTGGCCAACCTCAGCGCGCATGCGCACGCGTGATATCTCTCTCTCTCTCTCTCTCTCTCTCTCTCTCTCTCTCCCCTGTCTCTCTCTCTACCTA